>MU907928.1:0-10062 GCA_036418205.1 Ostertagia ostertagi | reverse complement strand
CAACATCAAAGAGGTAGTTACGATAAATTCAAGAAGGGTTTAGTGTGACGTGGTGGTGTTCAATGGTACCCCAGCAGCGAAAAAAGCAGAAAAATCCGTCAAGAAAACACAAAACGGGACCCTCTTTTTTGGCCATTGGTTTCAACTCGTGAACAGCTAACAGTTAAAGAAAAGAGGACTACAACTGTGTGCAAAACTTAAGGACGAGACATATGAAGAATCGTAACCTTCTGATAGCTTTGTGGACCGTTTAACGATTCTTATTAACTGGTTTCTTTAGTGCCCTGTGGCAGCTATTTGTATGTGTGGTTAGGTTACATAGAGTCATGTTACGCGCCAGTAAAACACGTCGTTGGAAAAGCTACGTTCGTCCCCTAAGTTTTGCAGGCACGCCTGTCGAACGCAGTTCCGCCGCAACGAATTTGATGAAACTATGCCAAAGTACGCTTCGATCAAGATACTCCATTTGCGCCGCTACTGGTCACACAATTCGTCCAAATCAACAAGTCAACTTGTGGGCGTAACGCTGCTGGGGGCGGAGCGCTGCGGAGGTCCTGCTGCCCAGCAACCACAGCACCTTTCGCCGTGGAAGCGCCACAAATTGCTTCCTTAGCAGCCAAGTAATTGCTCCGTGTGGCGCAGGTTCCCCCGATGCAAAAATTCCCTTATCGCAATCGCCTTCCTTTAACCCATAACGGACGGCCAGTGTATTTTTTCGCGTGCGCCACCATGTGGCGCACGCCGCCACCCAGGGTAGGGTTTATGTAGGCTTATGTGAACAGCAGGGGTAAGACGGGGCTAAAGTAGGTGTCGGAGTCTCATCATCCGAAAAAAGAGATTTCCGTTGACGACAAGTTCGTAGCCCGCCTTTCCGCTCTAAAACTAGGGTGCAAAGAATGAATGGAAGCTGTAGGTGACATTATCGAAAAATGCGAAACAACAACCCCGAGCAAGGATGTGGCTATATTTAGGGGAAGGGGTCTCGGGACGTGCGAACCATGGGTAAGCCACCCATCAAATAGTAAACTTATGTAAATTAAGACAAAATGTATGTAAAATTTATTGTAGGTTTGTCAAAAATCCAGCCGTCCAGGTCCTGGGAAGATATGTTATTCCACATTGCTGAGAGTATATATGGGTATATTAAGATTGCTAGAAACATTCCAAAAACAAAAGAAATAGTCGTGCGCCACCTTGTGGCGCACGCCGTCCGTTATGGGTTAAAGGACAGTTAATTAAGCTGCGTGAAGACTTCGTAAAAATGGCTTTGTTCCGCTCCTTTAAAAACACAGCTATCGTTTTCCCAATGCTGTGAAGTCTTTAATTGGTTGTTATGTCCCACTGCCGAGATACTTTGAGCTCGGCTCAGCTCAAACGCGCATTTCGTTAGCGTTATCAATAAAGTTGTCTATATGCCGTGCCGTTGGTCCCACAAAATAACACATGACGACATGTTGAGACCGCGGTGCGCGTCCCAATTTCACCCGATTGCTCGCTTGTATTTTTCGAAAATTTAATCTACCATTTTTCCATGTTCAGAACATGTGCTATGCAATTATTCATTCCGAAAACCACTGTGCATGCAATCACCAATAGTGAAATTCAAACAAATTTCGAAACGATTGGAAAAACAGTAACAAAAGGTGCCGAGCTACACGCACACAGAATGTAACTTGCAGTAGGGTTGGCAAACCTCAGCCCATATCGCCTTTGGCGTCAAATACAACTGTGTCAGCAAGAATGGAAATGCGCCACCGCCCGATTTCACGACGAAGCTGCTCAACCATTTTACTGGCGATTCATCTTCTGCTTTCAACCAAGGATTTGCTTAATGTTTCTGAATGGAAACAAGAGAAGGACCCACTCAAGATCGCATACGGCGAGATAGCAGAGAGCCAAGCAACGCGGAGAACGTGAGGCCCCGTTCAGAGATGTCCGCTTAGGCGAAAAAACGCAAAGGCGAAATAAAATAAAATATGTATCGACTGAGCGACGACGCACAGGAGAATCGTGAAGTGGGAGGATCGACGAAAATGAGTGTCATACGCATCGACTTCCGAACGTTTCGCTCACGCGATTTTCCGCCCGTGCGTTTCTCACAGTCGATACATATCAAACTCTTGACTGAAATTCGCCTGCTCCGGACGTTTCGCTTACGCGTTTCACAATTTCTCAGTCGATGCGTATCTAAATCTTGGCGGAGATTTCGTTTCATTTCGCCTCTGCGTTTTTTTTCGCGTAAGCGGCATCTCTGAACAGGGCCTGAGAGCTCCTACAATCACTCGTCTGACGTCGACCCTCAATCTCTGAAAACCACGTACTCGAGTGCAGATCACACACAAACCTACCGCTGCAGGAACACAGTATCAAGAAATTCAATTGAAGTCCTTTCATCTCTTGTGTTGTAAGGTCTGCCACTCGACCGCGCCATCTGTTTTTAGAACAGAATATAACCACCATCGCCTTCCAAATGACCAGAAATGTGCAACTGTCAGAAATTGACGTTGCTTTGAAGGAGTCTTCCGCGGAAAAAGCTCCGCCTCCATTACCACAGAAAACGATACCTTAGGCCCCTAGCCTCATGAGCATAGCAAAAAGAACGGAACATAAGCGTTAGTTTCGATAATACTAATCCTACACACAAGACAAAATGATCACTCTTTCCGTGGAAGATTCCTTTAAGGTATCGTTTTCTGTGGTAATGAGGGCGGAGCTTTTTCCGTGGAAGATTCCTTTTAAACTTCGTATACACTTCAAGCGAACTATTTGGAGCCAAAAATTATTCACCTTTTATGCGAGAATTGAGCCCACTTGCCGCAAATTCCACGTCAATTTCTGGGCAATTGCACAATTCTGTCATTTGAAGGCGAGTGGTATGTGGGCATCCTAGAGAGGCCTTTGGCCACGCACTCTCCAGGCTCGCAAATTCGGCCACAGCTCATAGTGAGCGTACCTTCTAATATAACATCTGAGAGATTTTTCTACTAATTAATCGTGGAATGTGCTTTTAACAGTCGACGTGGGCGGTTTGTTAGATGTAATACCAGGTGTTTAATGAGCTCATGGTCACGTAGAAACGAAACATAAAAGTGGTGTTCATTAACTCTTCCGTAACAAACCACAATCGAGCTAGCACCGCGATTCAGGAAGTGTTTCCAGGGTTCTGTTGAACGAAGTGTTTATCGTCAGCTCTTAGCTTTTCTATCTTGTTTTGAAGCTATGGATTTTGAGTCATTTTCAGAACAGCCGACACCATCATGATGACAATGGACTGGGATGATGTGAATCGACATAAGTGACGTATCGGCTCTTGATCTCAAATAAATAATGAAATTCTTAAACTTTATGTGTTCAATATTTGAAGACATACTCTTGTAAATGCTATAAGAATGTTTTGGAGGTACGGCACGAGGCGAACAGCTTAGATATTAGACACTGAGCAAAGAAGCCTGAAATCATCGTCAGCGCACCTAGGTATAAACAAAATGACAGAGTGACACGAGTGGATGAAGCACTGATAAGGAGTTGATACTGAATATCTATTGCTGCCTCTGAATCCAGCAACGAAACCTCTGGCGGCAGCCGATACCGGAAGGCAACACCAGGCCTGATTTTCCAATCACTCCATTGGCCTGCAATTATGGGTAAGCTGTAGTTACCTCAAGGACGCTGTGTTACTAAGCGCGAAAACTCTTCGCGCCTCGCTAGAGTCGAATCTTGCATCTTCCGTTGACGAGCCACTTGTGCACGACTATTTAGCCAAGCGCGCTTGCATCTATCTAGCCAGGCATAAAACCCAGACTGTTTATAGTACTCTTCGTCCAGTTTAAGGAACTTCCCGAAGGGATTCACAAACACTTTTTAACTAGCAACGGGCGTGGTCCCACAATGCTTTTTCGTGGAGGTGTTTTTGGCAGCCAATCTGTATGCTATACGAAGTTATTACGAGGGAAACAGACACTCATAATTTAAACGTTATTTCTCGTAGTGGGTTGATATGACACCGCTGTGAATTGTTCCCGTAACCATTTGGGTAGAGGGAAGAAAGGGGTGGTTAGGGAGTCTGAGACAATATGGTGCGGCCTCCCAGCCGAGGATAGCTGGGAAACCTACTTGATTTTTATTTATTTTGCAACCAGGATTGAAAGGACGTTTTTTTGACATATGCGTGCATGTAATAATGAAAATTGCTAATAATGCAGTCCAGAGGTCTTATACTCTCTGTTTGAGAAAACCGGAAGCGCGCCGAATGCAGAGCACACACCATAAGTGACGAAGGCGTTCAAGTAAATTTGGTAAGTATTGATTCACAAGGGATAGTTGATATTAGGTTGTGATTAGCAGAGCAACTGATAGAATCACAACTGTCAACCAGGATTAATCATTCCCATGGCAGAAATACATGCTCGTGAAGAGTGTCCGTAAACTGTGGTGTGTGACTGGCATTCGAAGCGCTTACTGTCAATGGAACAGAAGGTTTTTATAAGGTCATATAGACAGCAGCAAAATTCGAAGGGGTTTTTCTTGGACCATCCAGAGGAGGAGTGCGCGTCCAGCGGCCTCTAGTTCTTTTTTATTCGTTAGATTGTGCCTTTTCGAATGTCTTCTTTGGATTTTGACCCTCAAGTTGGTCGAGATATGTGTCTTTGACCTTCAAGTTCAAAAACGCATATCTCGGCTCAAACTAAAATTGTTTTTGGTCGAAATAAAAATTGTTGTGATTCCTATGTAAATACCTACAAGAAAGGAAAGTAGATTGAAAGGTGAAAAAGCTGGAGCTCTGTAGGCGAAAAATCAGCGGAAGGTCATTTAACCATCATGTTGGGTTTCAACGTTTGATCTCTTTGAAAAGACTATCCAGATGGCTGGAAAAGTGGCAGTTGGTAGGCAAGAGGTCTACTGTGCAAGATGGTCGCAGCACAGTTTGTAGTTCAGCTAGTTCATTTTGTGCAGTGCTCTGCAAGTGCGACCTGACTGCCGCAACTGCGAAGGAAAGACATCGTTGGCACCACTTGTCCCCTTCTTTCACGTAACCTTATACACGTTTTATCAAGAAACCCTTCTCAGTTACCGCCCAATAGGAGCGCCTGTCCAACATTTCCATGCAAGATTTAAGTTGATCAAAACCCTCGGCTTCATATTGTCGGTCCTCCGATTCCGACCAATCCACCCCTAGCTTTTCCAAAGCCTTTGCATACGCGAGAAAGACATTATAATTCGCGAATTACACAGGCGAAATTTTTTTTGCTTTGGGGGGGGGGTTCGACAGCCCAAATGCTCAGTTGATATCCTGCCTTCCTTCCGCACTTCTTCGACAAAATTTGAGGAAAAACAAGAAACTTGTGCAATACACCCTGTTGAGTATGTTGCATTTAAGAGTTCAAAAATGTAGACATGAATACCTAGGGTCGAGTACATAAGGATTTATAGAGCGAGAAAACCGCTTTCTATTGATATAAAAATACTACACTTCTGCCGAAGTTTATTCAGAATGAAAGCGTTCAAAAGTGAGTGACCAAAAACAGCGGAAACTTTCCCTCTATACCTTCCATTTCCATTCGACTCTGGTTATGGATTACTGAAGATATATAGTTTTTGGGGGCGGAAGTGGTGTAGTGACAAGTGGCGCGCTTACCACGCGAGCGGTCCGGGGATCAAATCCTGGGTCGTGAGTCGCCCGGGCCAACCAAGCCTTCCATCCCTCCGGGGTCGGTTAATTGGTACCAGACTTGTCTGGGAGGATAAAAACACTGACTTGTACATCGGCTGGCCCCGCAAGTCATTGTATAGGCCACATCGCATTCAAACGCCACTACGAATGTACAAATGGAAGTAGAATGCGTGCCGCATCCCAAAAAGGGATTGATCAACGGCAAATGCTTTATCCTTTATCCTTTATTATTTTTCGGAGCTAATCTGTAAGTCTGCTGACTCAAATCTTCAACAGCCAGGAGTTGTTTCATTGAGGCTGTAACGCCAGTGAGTGAAGACCCATCGACGCTGAGGACACCAGAATCGAAATCGAATACATTGGACGCGCCTAAAACGTCAAGAACTGGCAAATAATGCTAAAAGTTTGGTAGAATGAGTGTAGTAAACAGATGCTTCCTAAAATTGCTCATGATCAGAAATAGAATTCCCAATGAAATCAAATGTTCAGCATGTTTTGGAAATCCGATATTTAGAATTTAACAAGAAGTAAACAGCTCAAGAAGCCGTTCTAAGTAGTGACTTCTTGAGTGCACTGCTGTATCACTAGAACAGCCCCATCGCAAGAACGTGCAATCTTTTGGAAAGGTGCAGGAACTCCGAGAAAAGTGAAAAGTTAAAACAATCCTAGAGTCCTGCTCCCCTGCCTAAGCCCTTACAACAAAAAGGAGATAATCTACGCGGTTCAAAGTGCACCACAGTGCCCCCGCATCTTGCGATAGTAGCTCCCTGAGATGCTACCCAGCGGGTAAACCATTCTCACCTCGGACCCATTCGCTCCAATCACTCCACCACCTCTCCGTAACACACGGTCGTTCACAATCGCTGTACCCCACTTCGCATCCATGAACAGGCCAGACCAATGCAGTGGCGAATTCTGAAATGTTATTTATCTTTTCAAAAGGGTCGCAATTTCTATTTGGAGTTGTATTTTCAAAAGGTCGCAATTTCTATTTGGAGTTGTAAGTGATGCATGGGTAATTGAACTGCAACAGATAACGAAGTGTATCCCGAATCGCATAATACCCCAAACGTTAAAACGGGCCTTTCCTTTTTTCGTGGTCAATCTCTTGTACCTGGCCTAGAAAATAAAAACACAGTTGTGCTCGATTAGCCCCGAAGTCATTGTGCAAGCCAAATAATACACAAATGCCCTACGATTCTAAATGGAAGTGAAACTCATGGCTTATCTCTAAAGGATTGATTGATGCTGGATGCTTTAACAAGTTGGTTCTGTCTATGGGAGGGGATCGGAGGGTGTGGTGTACCCCTGGCAGCAATTACGCTTGTGTGCAAAACGTAAGGACGAGATAGATAAAGTTACCTAACTTATTGATAGCTTTGCGCTCTTTTGACGTTCCTTGTCATATATTAGGTTGTCTCATAAGTAGTGTCGCTTTTTTTAAACCAAAAAAATTTCACCTGAATCCTGATGCTTTTACATCGTGTTATATACCATTCGAAAGAGAATTATCTGCTCTACAAGATGTTATGTTTCCCTTTTACCTATGTTCCACAGTTTTGAATTTTTAGGCCTGCGGAATGGGAGGTCCAGCCGACAAGAATTGACCAAACCGACAACTATCTCTAACTTTATCTTCCCTTGGGAGAAATCAATCAATGATGTACCCTCTACTTACACATGACCTCTTCTAAACATTACACTATTAGGTTTCCCAACAAGTCGCGTCGTTCCATTTCCAGACCTGGTTTTTCAACCAGAACTCGACGGTCGAGCACCATTACCTGAGATCTAGGTCAAAATTTTTTTATAGCCGAGACATTGAAAAACTAGTAGAATTTCAAAGAACAAGTCATGACTAAGTTAGGAATGTACGCCTGGTTGATTTTCTCATCTTCTCAGGAATAATTTTTTTCAAAGAAATGCGGTCACTTTCGTGGATAAAACACCTTATTGCTAAACACCTAAAATTCGAACTAATTCCCAACAAACATAAGAACAAAACAAATCAGGGATGAGAGCAGAAGAAGTGCTCCTAAAAGGAACACCACTTGGTATGAAACAATGGCGTTTACGAGGAACAATTTTAATTTGAAAATTGCTATGGCTCATCGGTCAGCCAATTCGAAAAGAAACACGGCAAAGCTTTTTCGGCAACCTAAGAGTGGAATGTTCAGAAGAGGTCATGAGTAAGTAGAGGGTACATCATTGATTGATTTCTCCCCAGGGAAAATAAAGTTAGAGCTAGTTGTCGGTTTGGTCAATTTTTGTCGGCTGGACCTCCCATTTCGCAGACCTAAAATTTGAAAACCCTGGAACAGAGGTGGAAGAGGAACATAGCATCTTGTAGAGCAGACGATTCTCTTTCGAATGGTATATAATATGGTGTGAAAGCCTGAGGATTTAGAGAAAATTTTTGTTTTGAAAAAAGCGACACTACTTATGAGACAACCTAATACATCATATTGTAGTGGTATAGTTCTCCCTGCTGGTGTTTTTAGATTTTATAGAGCTTGTTAACTCGTCAAAAAAACATGTCACTAGCGACACTTTAGGCTTCGTCCTTAGTTTTGCACACCAGTGTGCATGCCACATATTTATGCTACGCGTTTATCTACTTGGTAAACTTTTTTATAAATTCAACAAGTTTCCAGTTCTGGTACATCAGGAGCTAGAAACCTTGAGCGAACGTTAGTTACCACTTGTTTGTAAATGTTGTAATTGATGTTATTTCAAAATGGAATGTACCTTTGACGTCGGTTTGCCGGGCAAGAACACACTCCCCATTCGTTCCAATCACTCCACGAGCCCCATACGAATTCAGGCAGAGTCGTGTTAATAGGATTTACAGGCGTATTAGATCGTCGCAGTTGTGTTTGATCGCACTTTCGTTTCTGTACTTTCTCTCCCAAACAAACCGTGTCTGCAAAATAGGGGATTTTTCAAATTCTCAAAATTCCAAATACCATAGTTTGCATAACCGCTAAGGCACATCTCAAGAACAATTTTGTGTGGATTTCACACCACGAGACAAAGCTCGGGTGAATAGGATGGGGCCTTACTCAATCGAGCTAATTCAATAAGAGGCTGAGCACGGAAGCGAAAGGAAAAGCGAGTGTGTAGCGGGTACGAAAGCGTCGTCATCATCATGCTACGGAAGAGAAAAAATGGAAGCTTTCGAAGCTTTGGTCTTTGCAAAGCGCTAGCGCTATTGTTGCGTTTTTTGAGCTGCGACCTCCTTGAGAGGCTCATTCCCACCCATCAAGAAAATTCATTCACTCATCCTCGGTTGTGTTTTCAAGTTGCAGGTAGGTGTTGGGTCAGTATCTGCTTTCACTGCTGAAGGGCATGTAAAATAATACCCGAGACCCGTAATTCTGAGAAGGTTTTACAATTCCCTCTGCAAGCACTGCAGATTCAGGCGGACGGAATAAGCTCGTGACGCTCGAGATGTAAATTACCCTTTTTCGCACTAACCTTTACTACTGTAACTTCCATGGTGTGGCCTTATAAAACGTTCAATAATGATGGGACTGACCACTAAGGGAATGATTGGCAATATGCTCCCTCCATTACCAGAGAGAGCTTTCAGAACAACGCTTCAGATTCATATCGGGCCTCATCTTTGGAAGTATGCGACGTTTTTTGCTTTTCTCTTCACCTGCATAATAACACGTACAGTTTCTTATTAGGTTCATCCATCCGTTATTCTAATTTCGACCAATTCGCGAAGCAAGAGGGTCCCGATACGGCCCCTCACCAAGAGCCTTATAGGAGGGAATCTCAGTACGACTTCCTTCCTCCGCAAAAACTCAAATACGATCCCCTCGTTAAGAACTGCGCAACGCACAGTTGATCCTGTTCCTTATTCAAGCTCGATAATCGCATTTCGCCAAAATATTCGAGTCAGATAACGGTGGACTGCCTTTTCTTACCACTGAAGACTGAAGTGCGGTCTTCAGTATGAGTGGCTGTTTGCAAGAATGCTGGCAAAACTATTCGCTCCAATTGGGAATCCAACTACACCCTCTCGTTTCCCATGCAGTTGTGCTACCGAATCCTACCACAGCTGCCCATCGTAAACCATCAACCACTCATGATTTTCTGAAGATATGTTACGCTCACCGATTCTCAGCGCGCTCTCACAGCGACGTCGACGTCGTTGAAAGCGTTTTCGTTCACAGGGTGACCAATTCGACCACGGCGTCCACTTGTTAGGTGTAGTACAGTTCAACAGCTGTAATGCCGAAGTTGAGCTGCATCAAAGACTAGTTCGTATTTTTTCATGCTTGGAATTCAGCTTTCATTTTCCCACTTCAATCCAACTGCAGTGAAGAAGCACAGTAATAAAGAATCAGTGGAGAAAAAACAATGAAATTAATGAAATTAAC
>MU907900.1:0-10247 GCA_036418205.1 Ostertagia ostertagi | reverse complement strand
GCCATAGCAATTTTCAAATTAAAATTGTTCCTCGTAAACGCATTGTTTCATATCAAGTGGTGTTCCTTTTGTGAGCACTTCTTCTGCTCTATTCGCTCATTTGTTTTGTTTTATGTTTGTTGGGAATTAGTTCGAATTTTAGGTGTTTAGGATAAGGTGCTTTATCCACGAAAGTGACCGCATTTCTTTGAAAAAAATTATCCCTGAGAAGATGAGAAAATCAACCAGGCGTACATTCCTAACTTAGTCATGACTTGTTCTTTAAATTCTACTAGTTTTTCAATGTCTCGGCTATAAAAAAATTTCGACCTAGATCTCAGGTAATGGTGCTCGACCGTCGAGTTCTGGTTGAAAAACCAGGTCTGGAAATGGAACGACGCGACTTGTTGGGAAACCTAATAGTGTAATGTTAGAAGAGGTCATGTATAAGTAGAGGGTACATCATTGATTGATTTCTCCCAAGGGAAGATAAAGTTAGAGATAGTTGTCGGT
Source organism: Ostertagia ostertagi (assembly GCA_036418205.1). Lineage (NCBI taxonomy): Eukaryota > Metazoa > Nematoda > Chromadorea > Rhabditida > Trichostrongylidae > Ostertagia > Ostertagia ostertagi. The sequence continues at coordinate 9,755 of MU907900.1, read as the reverse complement.
TTGGTCAATTTTTGTCGGCTGGACCTCCCATTTCGCAGGCCTAAAATTTGAAAACCCTGGAACATAGGTGGAAGAAGAACATAGCATCTTGTAGAGCAGACAATTCTCTTTCGAATGGTATATGACAATGTAAAAGCTTTAGATGAAAATTTTTTGGTTGAAAAAAAGCGACACTACTTATGAGACAACCTAATATTAGGTCGTGAAGAAAGTTCTTGCGCTTTTCGACCTTGATTTTCAAATGCCTGTATCTCGGCTCATTCGAAACCTTTTTGATTGGAGTAAAGACTGTTAGAATCCACAAACCTCTGCCAATAATAGCTGCGTTGAATCAGCCCGGTAGTGCAGAATACTGGAGCTCTAGAGACGATGAACCCGGCGGAGGTCGTTTCCGCATCATGTTGGTTTTTGAAGCATAACTCTTTGGAGAAGCTATCCAGGTAGTCGAGAAAGTGACAAATTATAGGCAAAAGGTCTACCGAGTAGGATGTTCGCAGGACTAATTCGTAGCCAATCTTGTCCAACTTCTGCAGGGTTGGTTGTGGAATGTGCGTCCGAGCTACCTGTCAGGGACGAGCCGGTTCCTTTATAATGAGGAATTTCGAGCATATGTGCCAGAGTTCTAGGAGTAGTTTGACACATCAGGAGTACTTTTTCCACATTAACAGATCCACCTGGTTACGAAAAGCTAGACCAGCCGCTGACCTTATGAAAGTCACCTCAACCTTCCTTCAGTGAAGTTTCACTTTTGCAAAGTTTGTAGAGCCTGATCGCGGTCGATCACTTCACCAAAGGTTCGTATTCTGTAGCAAAGAATCCGTTCTTTCGTGCGTCGCAAATGATCAAAAAGTCAGGTCGTTTTCATGGCATGAAACAAGCTAGAACGCGGCGAACGACCCTTCAAAATGGTGAGCTGTCGCGGCACGCCCTATTTGAATTTTTGGGACTTTCCAGCTCTTCCCGTACAACAAGAAAACACAATGCAAGTGCGATTAGTTTAGGAGGAACCCTCTCAATAGATTTGTGCAAACGTGCTTCAACCAGAACGTTCGACTAATCGTTGGCGTTGTTCTCACGTTACCGCGGATCCCACGAGCCATCGCATCAATACGCCATAAGACTTCAACCAGAACGTTCGACTAATCGTTGGCCCCAATCTCCGATCACCACCCTCACAATCTTTAGGGCTCTCGCTATTCTTACAAAAGCTTTTTGAACAATTGCTTCAGACCATATTTATTGCGAATCTCAGCCAAGTGCGTCTATAATATCTTGACCTGCTTCCTCTCCATACTGGCCTGCTTTGAGCTAGAAAAAGGAAATCATGCAAATTTGCTCTTGGAGTATGCCTCGACCGTTTCTAATCGGCTTTTTTCCTGTATTCAAGGCATCAAAAAATGACAACTAAACGATTAGAAACATAGCTAGCTCTGCTGCTAGATAGAACGAGAAAAGCTCTTCAAAACCACATACAGCTCATTGGCAGCTTGCTTATGTTCGTAATAAAATAAAGCGTTAAAAAACGAAACACATTCGTAAAAGAACGCAAGACACTTTCTTCACGACCTATAGAATGCTCACTCATAATATTTTAGCTCGATGCTAATTAGACTACACTTAAATACAATCGGTTCATTTGCAGCACACGATTATCGGTCAAGTATTTTGATGAGAGAGCATTTATAATCGGAAAGATCAAGGCGTGACTTTGGCTCATATCAAAAAACACATGCTGACTCATTGAGTGCCGTTTGAATAATTGTTGAATCCATTTTTGATATTGTGATTCCTCCATTTCCGGGTTGTTGTTGAGTTTTAGTGTCAAGATTATTCGCCGTGAAGTTCCCTTTATAAGCTAAGGATGGATGGCTATATTATCTGGCAATAAATAATGGGCCCAAGAACGTAGTGTATAAATTCTGGTTAGGCACATTTATTCTTACTTAGAGTCAACGAAGGTAGTTTCCCGCTGCACGGGACAAAATGCGTGGTCACAGCAAAATTGCGCTGTGCAATTTTCGGTCCGTGGCGGGCTGCTACATAATATAGTGGGTGACTAGTACTAATTAGACATTCTCCCGTGAATGGTCCAGGGCTACCATCGACAAGTTATTCCAAAAAAGACGCAAGTAATGTGGAATAAGTCAGTAGGGTAAGATGCCCCTCTCAAGAGCTCTTAGTTAAGTAGTGAGGAGGTGAACGGACAGGTGGCCCACGTGGACCGGAAAAAGGAAGATGCCGCCCCTCGAAAGAGCCTCACTATCAAATTCTAGAAGCCAATGGTTGTGAATGCGTACGATCGCCTGTGGCCGCCAATCACGAAAATCGTGAGCGAAAAATTGAATTAGGGATTTAACCTCATGTAAGGTCGGCTGTTGTGTGATCGAGAAGAACAGCGAACAAAGAAGCGGGTACAAGCAGGAGGCCGCACTTTTTTTTACCAGAGATTCGCGGGCCCAACACCACTCACCATGCCACAATCGAAAGTACATTTTGATCTTTAAGACCCCATTTCGCGTCATTGTTGCCCAGTTTGCGAGCGTGAGCGAGTGGCGCATCGGATAACTTCGCAAACAGCTCCATTCTACCCACTGAAAACAATTCTCCGTATGGGTGTGGAATGGTAAGGGGCCCACTGTGAAGAACATCGTTCAGAGAAAGGCTACGCTTGAAAAGGGTGGATCGCGTATCCCACTGAGCATGATTTTGAAGGGTTTCCTTATGTGGCATATCACAGGTTGACGTGGTATCCTCAGTGGTTAAGAGTTTGCGATCAAGGAATTAGGTTTCTCAATGGCAGGGGCCCCACGGATCTCTTATCACTGAGGGTCCTCTTCATTTGAAAGATCTCGAGACTAATGTTTGTCGATCGCGCGAAAGGCTACGTGGCGCGACCCCAGGTGGCGGATAGGGGGTAAATCGCGGACCAAAAGCCACCATGTACTTGCCCTGAGACGCAGGTGGATTCAGGGGATGGACTCCCTGTTTCTGTAGCGCTGTGTTGATTCATACCAGCTGTCTCCACTCAGGCGCATCCATCCATGCATGCTTGCGTGTGTGGTGCGCTCTGTGTGTGTGCGGTTGGTATCCTGCATGTCGGCACAGCCAAAAGCTTGCATTCAAGTGACTGGGAAGTACATGGGAGGCGATTCGGGGCCGCCTCCAAGAAATAAGCCCCTTGTTCCGCTCCAGGATAGCGTGGCTAACTACCTGGAGGTCTATCCTAGCCCGCACGACAGAGCCTGGCAAGCTACTCGTGTGCCTTCAATATGCCGAAAACAGCAATATGGATGGGCCTCATTCCCCTGAACCTGAGGGAGCCCCCAATACGGCAGCGTTGGGTAGGACCGCTCGGGAGAGGCTGCTAGAATCTCAGGGCCCGGATAGGCTGCCTAAACGAAGAAGGACTAAGATGGCGATCTGTACTTTCAACGCACGAACGCTTGCATCCGAAGCTCACATCGAAGATCTGATGATGCAGGCCAGGAAGATCAAGTACGACGTCATCGGACTGACCGAGACGAGAAGGCACCGCCCGCTACACGCCGTTTTCGATACTGGAGAAGAACTGTTCCTTGGAACATGCGACAGCAGAGGCGTTGGCGGTGTGGGTGTCCTCGTCAACACGCACTTGGCCATAAACATCGATTCGTACGAAAGCCTTACGACCCGAATCGGACGTTTGAGATTGAGAAGATGTGGTTCAACTCCTGCTTTGACAATCTTCGTCGCCTACGCACCAACATCCGAGCTACGACGAAGAAGAACACGAAGCATTCTATATGGAATTGGAGAAGTTCTACAGGGAAGATCATACCTTCTTCAAGGTCATCGTCGGCGACTTCAACGCTAAGATTGGCCCAAGAAGAACGGCTGAAGAACTTCACATCGGTACTCACGGAATGGAATGGAATGAGCAGGGTGAGAGACTGTCGGAGTTTATCATGTCGACCAACACCATCCATGGTAACTCACAGTTCCAAAAGCCCCCTCACCTTCGTTGGACTTGGGAGTCACCTGATGGACAGTTCCATAACGAGATAGACCACATCATCTTCAATCGAAGGTTTTGCCTGACCGACGTCGCTGTTGTTCCGAAGTTCTACACGGGATCAGACCATCGTCTCCTCCGCGCAAAGTTCCACTTTTCGATGCGTGTTGAGAGAGCCTCGAAGTTCAGGAAGCGAAGCCCCAGGACAGTCATCAAACTGGGATCACTTCGCTTCCCTCGTCAGCTTATGGGAGGATTCCGTCATCGAAAACATCGACGAGGAGTACTATCGGCTCGTTGAACATCTTCACGATTGTGGCAAGAAGGCAGAGAGTTTGAAAGTCACCAAGGGACGTCTGTCTCCGGAAACTCTCGAACTGATACGCCAGCGTGGAGCCGCACGAGCTGCAGGCAATCACCGACTCACGTCCGAGCTTGCGAAGCTATGCAGAGAGGCGATAAAGGAAGATCTCAAGGAGCGAAGAGCAGCAGTATTAGCTGAAGCAGCAGAGGCTGGGAGGAGCATCCGCAATGCCCGCCGAAGCTTTGCCAGCTACAAGACCAAGATGACCTGCCTCCGACGTCCGGATGGAACAGTTACTGCATCCCGAAGGGCAATGGAGAAAGTCATCCACGACTTCTACTCGGATCTCTTCGATAGCCATGTCCATCTGCCCACTTATCAACTGCAACAGGATGGATACGTCGTCCCCTCAGTTCTCTCTTCCGAAGTCCGACACGCCATCAAGTCGGTGAAGAATCGTACAGCACCCGGTCTCGACAGGGTCAAACCGGAACATCTGAAGAATGCGCCGCCAGTCATCATCAAAACTCTGGCTCGACTCTTCACGCGCTACCTGTCGGAATGCAAGGTACCCACTCCGTGGAAAACCAGCAGGACCGTGTTGCTGTACAAGAAGGGAGACCTGGACGACATTGGCAACTATCGCCCAATCTGCCTGCTGTCTGTAATCTACAAGCTATTCACTCGAGTCATCCTTAACAGGATCGGCAGAATACTAGATGAAGGACAGCCATGCGAGCAAGCAGGGTTTCGAAGAGGGTTCAGCACGATCGACCATATCCACACGGTTACGAGACTCATTGAAGTTTCACGAGAGTACAAGATGCCGCTTTGTCTCACGTTCATCGACTTGAAGAAGGCCTTCGACTCTGTGGAGACAGAAGCGGTCATCGAAGCCTTGGGCAACCAGGGCGTCCCTACTCAGTACATCAAGATTCTTCGTGAGCTCTACAGCAACTTTACGACCAGAATCTCACCATTCTACAAGGAGGTCATCATCGACGTCAAGAGAGGGTTCGACAGGGCGACACCATCTCGCCCAAACTCTTCAGCGCCGCTCTCGAGAACGTCATGCGTCAACTGGAATGGGAAGACATGGGAGTGAAGGTCGACGGCCGGCAACTACACCACCTTCGTTTTGCTGACGACATCGTTCTTATAACGCCGAACATCGAGCAAGCGGAGCGAATGCTGGCTGATTTCGACTGCGCCTGTGGTAAGGTTGGTCTACAGCTGAACCTAACGAAGACGATGTTTATGAGAAACGGATTGGTTCCTGATGCCCCATTCACGCTCAACGGAACGAACATCACCGAATGCTCCAGCTACGTGTACCTAGGTCGGGAAAAATCAATATATGATGAACGATCTAGCTCCAGAGCTGAGCAGGAGGAAACGAGCGGCTTGGGGAGCGTATAAGAACATCGAGGGAGTAGTGAAGAAGACGAAGAACATCCGGCTCCGTGCCCACCTCTTCGATTCCGCTGTCCTTCCTGCCCTAACCTACGCCTCAGAGACTTGGACTCTGCGCAGGCAGGACGAGCATGCGGTCAGCGTTATCCAACGCGCTGTCGAGAGGACGATGCTAGGAGTAACCCTATACACGCAAGTGCAGAGGGGAATCCGGAGTTGCCGAACTACGCCAACGATCGAAGATCAGGGACGCTGCCGTTTTCGCCAAGGAATCGAAGATAAGGTGGGCCGGACACGTCATGCGATTTTGCGATGACCGTTGGACCAGAGCGGTTACCGACTGGATCCCTCGGGACGTCAAACGAACACCTGGACGACCGCCGGCCCGATGGTCAGACTTCTTCACGAAAGCTCTGAACGAAAGGAATGAAGGACATCGTGTCCCTCGAGCGAGGAGGGTCCACTGGACAACTCTTGCACGCGACAGGGACGAATGGAGACGTTGCTGGCGCCCGCTCGAGCAATTCGATGATCAACGGGACGACAGGTGATACAGGTGATACAGGGGCCAAATTGGTGAAAGTAATTTGGCCCAAAGTTGGCCGAGAAAGGTCGAGATGGATATCAACTGTAGCAACGTTCGACCACATAATACATATCAGTGAATTGCAAATCTTATTCAAAATAGCAGCCCACAAACTTTAGAATTTTTTCACGAACCTCACAAAAATCGACCCTTCCCGCATAAAATGCTTTAGAATTTCACCTAGTATTCTATGAGGAGCAGCTTTCAACGATCGAGTAGGTTCTTTCGAGCGTTTTTCAAGCTTAAATATCGACCACTGAATATTACACTTTGTTCACACTGGACCGATTCCTTGTTCAGCATGAAAGTCGACGAAATGGGCGAGTTCCCGGAATTCAGCATCTGGGCCTGCACAAAATTCAGGTGCTAAATTCAATCCTAAAGTATTTACTTGGGAGCTCTTCGAACGAAGAACACTGGGATGAAATTTGGCGAAATGTTAAAAAAATTCTCATCGGTGCACACAAGGCTCTTCTCAAGCCGGACCGGGTTTTCTTGCGCCTGCATTTCTGGCGCCACACAGTTTCTATCATAACCAAGCGGAAATATTAAGCTCGCTAAACATTTCATTGAAGAACATCATTTACGGTTGTTAATGTTGGTAATTATTCTCATCTACTGCAGAAGTTTATGATCACTCGATTCTTGTCGATTTCAAGCGAATGCTAGCACGAAAGCCTACAAGAGTTCATGCATGTTATCCAGTGAGAGCGCTGAGTGAAGTGCAGAAAACTCAGTTCTCAAAGCTGAATTCGAACCTGAACTTATAGTTTCTTGGATGCATTGTTCAATAAACTTCCAAGCGAGGATCGATTGGCACTTTTTGTCGTCCTTATCACCACCACGGCATGTAATATCACGGACGAAGCCGAGCTACCATTCATGGCATTCATCCTTGAACTTTTCATTACATCTGCAAATTATGTATTTGTTGCAGCTCTGACGAGCCGAAGAAATATTTGAAACGCTAATTCCAGTTCACTTTACCATAGTAATATTTCGCATGTTCACTTGTTCACCAAAATTTCAATTCCAACAATACATACACATATAAAAAGAAAAATACTCAGAATCAGTCAAACAATTTCGGCATGTTACACGCATTTCGGTTTTCATTAGGAATCGCAGCTCAGTTTGGATACGATGTTGCCTACAAAATGACTTTCGTATAACTTCGTTCTGTTGTTTTTCCAGCCTTACAATCGATGTTTTTGGGATTTTATGTAAACCCGTTATAGCGAAGTGTGTGCAGTGGCAAGTTAGCGCGCTTTACCCTCTGCCGAGCGGCCGGGGCCGTGCGAATCCAATCCGTGCCCGGACCGTCGTGAGTCGCCACCAAAGCCTCCATCCCTCCGGGGTCGGTTAATTGGTACCAGACTTGTCTGGGAGGATAAAAAGACACTGACTTGAACATCGGCTGGCCCCCGCAAGTCATTGTATAGGCCACATCGCATTCAAACGCCACTGCGAATGTACAACGGGATGCGCAAAGATGTAATCATTAGATTTTCGTGTGTACGCATCCCAAAAAGGAATGATCAACCGGTTTCAAATGCGTTTATCCTTACGCTTGAAAATTCAAAGATCTCTTAATTATTGAACTAGGAGACCATAAACCATTAACAAGCCAGAATTAAACTCCCACATCCAACAATGGCCGCGGAGATATCCGCGATGCATGTGATAGGCGTTAGCGCACACTTGCCGTTACAAAACACACTTATGAAACCGCCATTCGAAATTATGATGGATTTCAAATAAACATACATAAGAGAAGTTTTATCTTGGGTGGTTTGAATCCTACTGCAGTTTGACAGTAGACTAGGGAATTCCCAACACAATAACATTCAATTTTTTTTGTGTGTTCGGAGCTGGGTCTGGCTTTCATTACTTTAACCCTTTGACTACTGGTGGGACACATGTGTCCCACTTGGTAGTCAAAGACACTACCACAGTTTCAGGAAATATATTGGGCAGGAGCGCCATTTGATGGCTAAATTGTGCACATATAGAAGCTTTCTAATTCTTACTATGACACTTAATCGTCAGAAGCTAAAGCGAGTCATCCTGCGTAAGTTAATCTTTGACTACTGGTGGTACACATGTGTCCCACTTCCGTAGTCAAAGTCACTACCACAGTTTTTGGCACTTATTGAGATCGGAGGGCCCGCTTTATGGCGGAATTGTGCACAACTAGAAACTTGGTAATTCTTACTCTGTCAGCGAAGTATCAGAAGTCTAAGCGAGTTACGCTGGATAAGTTGATAAGCAAGTCGTTCCACAGGTCACTGGCAGTGTGCACAGCTCCCGAAAAGGTAGTTTTCGAGTCTCACACTCTTTGTGTAATGGTTCTAATATTTCCTCAATTATTGTGAAACAGCTTCGTATAGCATACATTATATTGCAAGCGATGAACGGGATGGAGAGTTTTTATCGGCCGCAAGCCAGCTAGAGGACGACAGCGTTTTACGACTGCGTTGGAAATTCCAACCTCCGGAAGTTTTGTCAGTTCGTTTGATGCGGAAGTGGTAGTAGAACACTCCTATGATGACGCAGCTTTCGAGCATAAAAACCAGCGAAAATTCGTTAGAGGAGAAGCAGCCGGTGGGCGCAGCCTGTAGGCAGGGGAGCAGCACTTCTACAAAGTGCGGCTTGCAATTCTTTTCAAGTGCGTTCCCAACCGGACATTGCCTTGTTCCACGAATGAGATGTGATAAATGTGTATTTGTTGAATGGTATTTGAACTGTTCAAAATGCTCATTCGAGCGGAGATGGTGTGGTGACAGGAGGGGCCACTGCCGCGCATATGGTCTCTGGATCGAATCCCAGCTCAAACCCAGCGCGCGTCAGCCAAATTTCTACAGATGATTAGTTGTTGCTAGGAGCGACTGTTACTACACAAAACACATCGATAACTTGTTTCTAAAAAAGTCGTAGTCTAAGGGTAATCGGCCAGAGGTCTGGCCTCCAGGATCACGCTATGAGAAGTAATTCCCGGCGTGCCAGTGACGGTTGTAAATCCGTGACAGTCCATATGTGGGTAGCTGCCCACACATTGCCAGAAAACCTTGTCCATCTTTGAAAAACGTCTGTTACTTAACGCGTCACGGGGCCCCCGTCGCCGTTGGGTCATTCCGCGAGCACGCCTCCCGCTCCACTACCGGGACGCACCACCTCCGGACCAACACTCATGTTTGGTGCAGTGGCTGGCATAACGTGTGAAATCAGCTAGGTTGATTGCCGTATCAACCGATAGAACGACTGACATCTCCAGAAAACTTGTTTGTACGTGCCTCTTCCCCAAGACAGCCTCCTTCACTGCTAGTGGGAAAGAGGGTTTGTTAACGGCCTTGTCTACGGTTTTTCTCAGTTTTTTCTCCACTGTCGTTCTACTTCGCATCTCTATACTCAGTTTCAATCGCCATAATACCCCCTTATTGAGCCCGACTTTTGCCTTTAAT
>MU907883.1:0-13980 GCA_036418205.1 Ostertagia ostertagi | reverse complement strand
CGGATCTACAAACAGGGTTTCCCACACAAGAGCAGCCCACAGGTGGGAATCGTATTTCAGACAGAAGACGAGGTTCAACGGGGCAGTAGGAAAGAGTGTTGGAAAGTTGGTCGTCTAGATTGAGGACCAGTAGAGGCATAGTTCGGAAAAAGATGGATCATCCAATTTCTGAAGATGGGAGCTGCGGAAAACGATTCTGGGTATGTGGAGAATACGACTATCATCCCAGCCCGAGCAGAGGGGGGAGATTAAATGCTCCAACTACCGCGGGATCAAGCTGACTGCGCATGAAGCTGTACGAGCGGCTGGTCGACTCGAAGCTGCGGGAGCTGGTCCCGATCTCCCAGGAACAGTTCGGGTTCATGCCCGAAAGGTCTACAACGGATGCCATTTGTATCGCTAGGCAAGTGATGGCGAAGTGTGCGAAAAGCAAAGCTTGCTACCAAGCCCTCAAACTTGAACTATATATGGAAGGTACTCTCCAGGAAGGTCGTCCAATGGGTGCCAAGCTTCTTCAAAACAGTTTCATGTATGAAATAGAGCACGAGCGGGAACCACAGAACCATTGTTCGTTCTTCCTAACCGCCCTCCCCCTAAATGCCAAATGGGGTGATGAAGTGGGCCGCGTTTGTTTACTTTCGTTGGCGTGGTTTTGCATTTTGATTGGAGTTTTAGAATTCGCGCAAAATGGCGTGAGCGCCAAAAATGTGTGCCATGTCCGTAATTGGAACCATCAGCAATCCTCACAAGTAGCTTTTCACTAAAACCAAAAAACGTTATGGTGTCATGGAATGACAATGTGGCGCTGAATGGCGTCATAGTGGCACCAGGGCTATGTTGGCTGCTGAGATGTCAGCCAAAAATGCAAAGACGGATTCCCTGATAGAGTCAAACCAACAATACTTCCGGCTGCGTGCCAACTCAAGACCATCACGCTATCCACTAGTCCACCGAACCCATTCGCATAGGCTTCATCGAAATTCCTCATGAAACGACACTTCTTCAGCGCATAACTTGGACAAACTTATCCTTTTGTCTGAAGTTTGCGTTGTTTGAAATAGTGGCTGGGTCTTTTAATATTACATTGGTCAAAGCTGTGGACATGTACCCCAAACGAAGCAGTAAAAATGACATTTCTGAAGGTAATTTCCCCTTGCTCCTATTTTGTTCATGGAGTCATTTAGGAGAAATGAACCATAACTTTTGGTTCCTGCATGTGCCTCTATATCATGCAAAAAATCGTTTTGAAAAAAAAACTTACCTCATGGAACACCTTCCTGGTCAGAGAAGGGAACGCGCTAGAGCGCCTAGTCTCTTCGGTGAAGGATATGTACGGAGGAGCCGAAGCCGGAGCTGCTATACGTACCCCGCACAGTCTAACGAAGGAGGTTTATGCCACGGTTGGAATACACCAAGGGTCAGCTTTGAGCTCGTTCCTCTTTCTCCTAACATTAAATACCATGGTGAGACTAATAGAGAAATCACTGAGGACCATCCTCTAAGTTGACGACATCACCCTGATAACAGCAGGGAATAACTCCAGGGCAAAATTGCAGGAGGGCCTCGGCTAGACGTGATGAAGACCAACTTTCCAAGCATTGGAGAAGATTCAGAGCCGATCGCGAACGGCCAAGGGGAACACTCGTAAGAGTGGAGAAAATCCTCTGCAATCCAAGACGCTCCAAAACGCTCAAGTGGAAATGTGCCGGACAGTAGTATGGCCTGCGCTGCTACACAGCAGCAAGAGTTGTCTCTTGAACAAAAGCGCAAAAGGCAAGCTTACTCCAGTTTTGGGGAGGCTGAGTAAGCTTGCGGCTGGACGCGAATGGACAGGGTCCTACAGAAGATGCCATATCGGTCATGCAGGCCACTTCCTGTCCAACCAAGATACGGGAGGAAAGAATGCGATGGTATGGACGAAGTAGGCCAGAGAGTCACCCGATAGGAAGATTCATGGAGTTCAAAGCCCAGGGCAAGCGACCACGAGTAGCTCTGAAGGAAAAATGGAGGACGTCATAGGAAGGACTTATTGGAGTCAATGTTACGGCAGCAATGCTTCGGATAGGACCAAGTGGGCGATGTCTGACGAAAACACGGTCCCTGCTACTGCGCGGCATTAACACTAGGAAACTATGTACATCTAACTTATCGTGAAATGCGCCTTAAAAGTAGATGGAGCGGGACAACTGACAGAGATACCATAAGCGCTTGCATTGCACCATGAAGATTCGCAAAAAATTGGCTGCAATCACTCGTACCCCACTGTCAATTTTATCAGATCCGTTGATAGTTGATCTTTGACGAGTCTGTACGCATAAACATGAAATTGCATGGGCCGCGGAGACAATATGCCTCACCTTAGGGAGCTATGTATAGAGTTAAAAATGAGTTGCCGTCCCGAGTATGATGGTATGAATGAAAGCAGGTGCAAGACTAAGTGAATAGTGAGCCATTGTTGCACGTGCATCGCAGCTTACATGCAAGGCACAGACGGCGGACGTGCATAAATCTGCAAAATCATTGTCAGTCAGTGTCGACAGGTATCCTTCGATGGACCGATTTACCAATTAGACATTTTCGTAGAAGAGCAGAAACCACCGTTTTCAGATTCGCGCTGCACATTGACTCGTACGTACTAGTGGAGTTACTGTGATCGAAGTGCCTATGCACATACTGTACGGGGCTTTTTCAGAAGTTCTGTCGTTTTGACCCACGATTACAAAGGCCCGGCGTCTTCTCCGCTCAAATACGAAGTTATTACGAAGACAAGATTTGTTAAAATCCGCACATTACAAATAAAAAAGAATGATTAGAGAAAGAAAGAACTCAAGCATGTGCCTTCCTGAACAAGTTGTTCAGTTTGCTGAGACCGACGTCACACTTGCGCGACGGCGGCAATCCGTCGCCAAGTGGTGGAACGTTGGCGGCCTTCGTGGATGAGATTTTGGAGGTGATGAAGTTGGGGGAAGGTTGCCGCAGCATCGTGTTGGGCCTCGAGGCATTTTTCTTCGAAGAAATTATTCAGGTCTTCGAAGAGTAAACCACTGATAGTCAAGACCAGGGTCAACCCTGCGTTGCGCAAAGAACAACGAGGGGGTCGTATTCAGCCGACCGAAAAGGGAGGGGGTCGTATCCACAAACGGGCTGCAAGACGGCTTGAAAAGTGCAGTGTCCGGGAGTGCACTTTCAGCCTCTAATGTTCTCCAGGAGCTCTGCACGCTGTCGGAGAGTATTACAGAGAAATAGTAAGCGAAAGTATGAAAAGCATGCAGAGCACTATAAGTCTCACCATCAGCTTATTATCCTTAATCGACGCTATCCGGACGGCGCTTTTGCTCCGCGGCATAGATCAAGAGTACAATAGACAATAGCCAAAAACTTGTTGTTACAGTGTAGTGCAAAAACATGGTCTGTCTTCGATGATGAAACATTCCTGAAATCCCGAGGAGAACAAAGTTTGTAGAGCAATTCATGGGACGTGGATGATACAAAGTGCATAATTAAGCAGCCCAGTACAATCAATTCTAAGCGATACTAACACCTTCTTCAGGAAAACAGAAGACTTTCAAATGCGAGTGCGAATTCTGCCCACAGATAGGTGCACGGCGTATACCCGAGCAGGCGTTTTCCATAAAAACGCCTCCTCTGTCAGCGGCCGTAAGCAGACAAACTTTCTGAAGAGAGTTTTGATGCTTTCAAATAAAATCTAAGCGAAACAAAGTGTAGCGAATTTGCTGAATTGAGTTCTAGAGACGCCGTAGGAAAATTGAGGCAGAAGAAGCAATTTTTTCCCCCCAGGAAAATTTTCACAGCTGTTATGAAGTACTCTTCAAGTAGATTCCAACGATCCTTACCGCTTCTCATCACATCAACTACAAAGGAAGTTATGGGCCTTTGAAGACTGCATAGTCGCGGTCCAGGAAAAAGGCTTGAAAAAAATCAAGGTGGAATTGACGGAACAACGGGACTATTTTTTGAGCGAGTGATTATTTCAAGAAGTTTTAGCACTTATTCGAAAGCTCTAATCCTCTAGTTTCTAATTAGCCTTAGACATCTGCAAAATGTTGAGTATGAAGAAAGTTATTAACGTTTGAATGTCGAAAAAAGTTATCGAAAACTTGCGCGCCTTCTCAAAAATCGGACCCCAAACCACCCAAGAACGGAACAACGGGACTATTTTTTGAAAAAATGATCGCTGGAAAATTTTCAGGTGCTTGTTCGAAAGCTCTAATCTTCTAGTTTCTAATTAGCCTTAGACATTTGCAAAAAGTTGATTATGAAGAAAGTTATGAATGTTTGAATGTCAAAAACTCGCGTGTGCACAGAAAACGGAACAACGGGACGATTTTTTGAAATACTGAACATCCACAACATTTCAAATACTCCTCAGGAAGAAAACTATTTATATTTTTAAAATTTTGGTGTCCGATTTCATGAAACAGCTTCTGAAAGAAAATATAACCTTCTGAATGGAGGGGTTTGGATTGCAATGTAATTGCTACAAGGTTTAGTTTTTCAGATTATAAGGTAAGGAAAGTTGAGAGATCGAAAAAATCCTGGTGGGTTTCTGAAAGTAGAAATCTTTACGATTAAAATGATGTATTGGTTTACGCAAAAATTTGGAAATTCCTTCTATTTAATGAATAAAACTTCATTTGCCTCGATTTCCTCCTCTGAGCGAGACAAAGCGCGCGGATTGACCACGGTCCACCACTTCTCCATGTTGGTGACTGCCATCATTGATGAGCATTGATGAGCATTAAATTATGTGAAAGACATGATAGTTAATATGGGGGGTCGTACCGATACCCCCGAAAAGGAAGGGGGTCGTAAAAATTTGGAATTTGCGCAACGCAGGGTTGACCCTGGTCAGGAGGAATAATGGGTGATTTTTCGTACTGTTCCATACTCCGCTAGTTAGATTTGAGTAGGGATATATTATGGTGATATGCATCGAGCCAACTCATAGAGAATGAGCCGCTCCATTATGATGGCCAGGGTTGGGTAGATGTTTAGGCGTTTCGGTGTATTCGAGGCATATTGTGTCGGTGAGTGCTCTCCCCGCGTCCTGCATTTGCACAGCTGTTGAAGCCCACAGATGGGATTTAGGTGATTTTGTTATTTCAAAACAGTGATCCGTCGCGGCCCGTAATTATTGATTTTTCGAACCAGCGACAACCATCCTCATTTGGAATTATCTCGATGCCGCTTTGAGAAGTCATTCTATCACTACAACCCACCCTCATTGTTGAAAAAATCACAAGAAACCCAGCGGATTTGCGCTTGGTTTTTCATTTGTTTCTTCAGCGATAACTCCACAACTTTTTGGTTCGCAATGTTTTTGGAGAAAAATTTTGAACCGTCAGATCTTCCAAACTGGTCGAGCTCTACAACTTCTGATTTTAAAACTTAAAAAAGGTCCTGCTTGTGGTGTCCCTCCTTGCCTTCGCAGGACGCTAAGGCGACTCGCTATGAGTGACTTGCGCTATAATTTATAGAGCGCGAGAGCTAATCGCCGGCTCTGGAGCGAGGTAGGTCAGTCGGTTCGCGTAAGCCGGAAGAAAATAGCATACTCTTGCGCTGCGCAAATGACCGAAACCCTTGAAGACCTGCCTACCAAAGTGTTGCATAGAGGTACGCGGCCTAAGGCTGGGCTGTCGCCAGAACACAGAAATGGACGCCTTGTACGAGAAGTTGGAAAGCAGAAACGCAGAGAAGTTCGTCTTCAGGCTGGCTAAGGCCCGGCATCGTGCTACCTCAAGACATCAGGGTGGTGAAGAGTGTAAAAGGCAGCGATGGTGTCATCCTAAGGAAGCCAGCCGAAGTCAAGAGGAGGTGGGAAGAGTACTTCAGGGGCTTCTGAACAAGGAGTTCCTCCCACAAGAACAACTCACGGGCAGAGGCCTACAGTTGGTTCGTCGGCACGTCTGGACATGAAATGAGGTTTAGGTTGCACATTGAAGAATGAAGTGTGGAAGGCGCGTTGTCCAGCATGGGGTGCCTAATCGGCAATGGAAGGCGAGGCGGTGAGTACGGGATAAGGATGGCTCACACGATTCCTCAACAACATAACTGCGGAAGGAAGGATGCCAGATGCCTGGAGAACAAGCACTATCGTCCCCATCTTCAAGCAGAAGGGTGACGCGATGGACTGCTCCAACTACCGCGGTATCAAGCTGACAGCGCATACCATGAAGCTGTACGAGCGCTTGGTCAACTCGAAATTGCGGGAGTTGGTCCCGATCTCCCAGGAACAGTTCGGGTTCATGCCCGAAAAGTCTACAACGGACGGCGCCATCTTCATCGCAAGGCAAGTGATGGAGAAGTATCGAGAAAAACGCCGACCCTGCTACCTAGCCTTCCTCGACCTGGAGAAGGCGTTCGACCGGCTACCGCGAGCAGTGCTATGGTAGGATCGCTCAAGGAAAGAAACATGACAACAATGCGGTTGGCTTGCACCAAGGATCAGCTCCCCTTCCCCTTCCTTCTGAGACCAGATGTCCTGGTAAAGGGGCCCATTTAGGAACCACTGCGGACCACCCTCTACGCTGACGACATCGCCTTGATAGCGGATAGCAGAGAGGAACTTCAAGCCAAGGTGCAGAAATGGCAGAAAGTCCTGACAGAAGGTGGGCTCCGGCTGAATGTCAAGAAGACCAAGTTCCTGAGCTCCGAAGAGGGTGCAGAGTCGATCGTGGTCGGCCATGGCGGTCTCACCATCATTGAAAGAGTAAAGGACTTCCGCTACCTCAGAAGCAGGGTGAGCATTGCTTGAGGTTTCCTCAACGGCACGTCGAGGATTTTCGCCTGATCTTCTTTACGTTCTCGCGCGCGGATATTCACTCTCGCCAACCGCTAGCCGTCTGTGCTCTCCGCGCGTACATTCACTATCGGCTCTACTCACGCACGGCAGAGAACGATGGTCGAGGAATTCCTACCATTATTTAGCCTACTTGGGAGCGATCTGGCGCCAAGGGTTCTGTGGATCAGGCAGTTAAAGGCTCAGGTCAGTGCGCTTGCATTCCTGAAATTGGAGGAGAGGTCGCACTGAACTCCTCTGCGATCGCAAGGTGCGCTCGCAGAGCGCTCAACCAGAGGATGTATACACGGACAGCTTCGAAGGCTGTATGCCCACAGCGACCGCGAGGAGCCTCGAAAAACAGAGGTGGAGCGACGTGATTAAGAAAAATCTAAGTGAAGTCATGGTCACAAAAGAGGATGCCCTCAACAGATTAAAGTTGCGACGACTGACAAAGACAGCGGACCCTGCGACTGCGCGGGACTAACGCTAGGGAGAAGAAGAACCGCACCCCAATCCATTCTCTGAAATTACTCAGCAGTTGATAAGTAGCTGTCTTCCTCTAAAATTGTATAATATGTATTGTAATTTGTATGTATTGCAAAAAAAAAAAACACTTTTGTTGGCTTCGCTGGGTGATGCTGGTCATTTTACCTATTTTTCCGTAACAGGTATTTTTTAAAGCCTCATTTTGAGGCCATTAGGTGCCTTTGAGTTGGAAAGTAGCAGTTATGGGTTAGTCTGCAGCAAACAGAACATCCGTTTCACAGAACCATTTCTTCCCTTTCGTTGGCAAAAAACAAGACATATGCTAAAAGTAGATCAAATGCAGTCATTTAATACTTTGGAGACCGTTTTGCAGCCGCTTGGGACTTTCTTTTGATGAGCTTCTCAGTCAAATTGAGTGCAAAAACCTATCGAATGAGATATCAAGTCGAAGTGGTCATCCGTAAGGAAACCTATTCTCGGAGATGTGTTTTCGGACGCTGATCCCACTCTCTATATTTGCGGGACGACTCTTTGAAAAGTTATGGAAGTTGTTTCAAATGAAAAGCCCACTGAAACTCCTGCAGACACAGACTGCCGACCGCTGTTTGGCTGAGAGGTAGTGTTGGCGGCTTACAGTGGTGAGACCATGAATATGATATTAGTCTGGGCTCGAACTCTTTGCTCTTTTAATTACGTTTACATGTTTTAAGTACGAAAAATTATTCAGTGGTGAAATTTGCGCTGCGCCCAAGGCTATCACGTTTTTAGAAGGTTGCTCCAAGCATCATCCACTTTTGTCGTAATGTTTCCGACCACCGTCAGGGTGTCTCTACGCCATGGAAGGTGACGTATGTCCGATGATGGGCTAAACAAATGAGATGCTTGCTCAACGGACCAAAATTCTATCTTTGAAGAGTCACTTATAGAAAGCTGACATTTGGACCCAATCGAAACTTTGGCCCGCAATCAGTCGTTAGTGCTACCCCTAGTCCTATCCAAAGTGCGTGATTAATTACAGGGAGTCGCTCCCTAACGAGTCGCCTCAGGTGCGCCGAAGGGCGAGAAACACCAAGAACATGATTTTTAAATTTTCAAATCACATTTTGCAGAGCTCGACGAGAGGAGTTGAACGGTGCAAAATTTTTTTCAAAAAAAATGTGGCAGTACAGAGCTAGACAAAAAAAAAACGAAAAAAGAACGCAAGTCCGCGTGTATCGTGATTTTTCGAACAACTGGGGTGGGTGTTATACTATACACCACCCACATTTATGGATCTAGGTCGAATGGACCTCTGATACTGTCACTATTACTTGCAGTTATTTTATAGTATGTGCAAAAAGATCGAGTACAACCACTCTTTGGCTTACTCGTCATTCGAGAACTTCGGCAAACCAGGAACTCCAATATTTCAGGTACAGAGCAGATTTGACAAAAGATGAAGTGAGAAACGCGCTTTGCGTTGGCATTTCTTGTGGAATTGGAACAAAGTGAAGCTTCTAAAGTAGAGGAATCGTAGACGACAGACGACAGAACTTTCTAAAGGCCCCTTATTCACCGTTGCAATTACTGCAGTTTCAAAAGCAATTGAGACAACTTATTTAATGAAAGCGAACATGACGAATAACCAACGATCAATGTCTTTGTCTCCATGCTAGCACGTATTACTAATACTTATTTGGAAAGAAGCTAAACGTAAACTTAATCGATGGCTATTAGTGACCTGAGAGGTAGAAAGACGACCATCGATTGCATGCGACAACTTCGTAGGCATGTTTAAGTTACAACAGAGCCATCACGGCAAAAGCAAATACATCAACCATAAGGCTACTATTCGCATCTGACGAAACGAAAGTCTCCCTTTGAGCTTCGGAGCATGCTTATTATCGCCAGAGAGTGAGATGATGGAACTTATGTTGCTGAAACGGTTTTGTTTCTCTGAAGAGAAAGTTGATTGATCGGTTGTAAAAGTGAACTTGTTTGAGAAGTCCAGGCTGACGTACAAAAAATATTGTGCAGATGAGATCAGTTTGTTTCCTACTGGTGAAATGAGTTTATACATTCTTCACACTTATAATTTGGAAGGTAGGAGCTTCCTAGTCACAGCTGTGGATGAGCATCCTGCCTTGCAAAGGAAGTCGGAATATTTTCAGGAAAAAAAAACGCCAATTTCAGAAAATCCTTTTTTTTCATATGAAGTCGTGATGAATTGATGACACAACTAAAGAACACCAAAGTGATAGATGCGCTCAACAATGTTGTCAAAGTTTAGCAGCTGTTCTCACGGCTTCCTTGACATAGCCTAGAACACCTACTTATTAGGTTGAGCAAAAATTATTCGCCGTTTTTTTTCAGGCTCATTGCTCTTTTATTATGATAAAGCCTGAAGACGCGCAATTTCTTGTGCATTTGTGTTGTGCAACACTTATGTACTTGCTCTACTCTGGAGCTTACTCGCGAGCAAAAAGAGACTGTTAATGTTGCATGAGTGCAAGTTGAGCTCAAACGCCAGCATCTGCTCGTAGAATCGATTAAGCCTGGGTGTGAAGGCACGGTTGCAAAAAGGACTGTTCGAGAGTGTTTGTTGATTGATTACGTATTTATTGTCGTTTTTGTTTGGTTTTATTAGTGAACTTTTGAGTAAAATGAAAAAGGTGGATAATTATTGCTCAACCCAGTAAGGATAATGCCACTTGACTGTGCGCAGATAACAAATATCGTGCAAATAGTTTCGGAACAGCCAGTGACACCTACCGCCAACGAGGGGTCACTGCAAGGTCGCAGATGGCCGTCGGCACGCGCAAGAAGGCAACGCTCCGCAGATGTGAGTCCACAGCATATGTGCGATTTGAAACGTACAATGTAATTATTTTTAAAGGCTCGCACGGATGCAGGCTGCTTTGTGCCTGTCTTCCACGCCAGAGTGAAGTAGGCAGGGTGACAAGCGTTAATGTCGGGCCCTTTTCGCCGCTTGAAAGTGCGCGACAGAGGCGCAAGGAGCTCGTCCGATCCGCAACCCACACCTTCTTCCGCAAGCTCCCCTCCCCCCCCCCCTCCGCCCCCTCCGCTGGCGGTGGTGTTTGAAAAGTGCGGGCGCATTTGAGGCAGCGGTCCTATCGCGACTCAATGTAATCGGCACGCGACCCAGTGTAACTGGCATTGGAGCAACTAGAGATGGGTTCGTTGAACCCTCGTTGCAACGCGACTCCGTCTCTATCCCAAGATGGAATGCGGCTGAAATAGGGGAGATCTCTGCAACTGTGTGTAATCAAAAGTTTCGTTTCTTTCCTTCTCTTTTCCAGATCACCTCCCGCCCCACTTTCCTAACTGATATCGCCTTTCCACATCTCTTTATTCGCGCGAATCTTAACTTGACCCGTAATCCTTATAGTCGCGCGCTTGGCAACTCGTTGACCCGCTGACGCTGCCCCAGCCTTATTTAGACGCGACAGGCCTCCGGCCAGGTGTCCCGACCATCATGATCCAGAGTTGGCTCATGTACGCCTTGAGCCTCTCCCTCCTACTTCCACAATCACACTCCACCTCGCATGCCCTCAAGTACCAGAACGTGTAGTCAAGATGTATCTCCAGTGATCGCCGCACCGCATTCAAAGGCACGAGTCGAGCTGAGGTATTTAAGCGCTTGAAAGTGATTGCAGAGATGTGAAATGGATCAACAGTGAAGAAAAACGGGAGGAAGCAGTCAACAAAACCGAAAATAAACTCTCTCCAACAACGGCGAAGGAGGGGTTAAAAATAATGCATGTCCGAGCGAGTTTTCGGACATGACAACCATTGCCGGCTTCCTGAAAGCGGATGATACGCCAGCTGATTTCGTATTATGCCAGCAACATATGCTATGCAAAACA
Organism: Ostertagia ostertagi; assembly: GCA_036418205.1. NCBI lineage: Eukaryota > Metazoa > Nematoda > Chromadorea > Rhabditida > Trichostrongylidae > Ostertagia > Ostertagia ostertagi. The sequence continues at coordinate 2,826 of MU907883.1, read as the reverse complement.
CTCGCGGCGGTGGGCGGTCATAGCTAAGGTTCGGCTTACACGCTAAGGCAGGCTTATATGTTTGACGGTGACGGTAATACAGTGCGTTTCAAAAGTATGTGCACACCCTCAAAATTCACGGGAACCTGAAGTTTCGTGCTAATAAAATCGATTTCTCGTAGTCGTACCTAATCAATGGCAGGCAAAGCAATTATGACTCGCTGTCGCCTCACTTTCGGAAAATTTTTTCGGATGAAATTTTTTTTTTCTTTGTTTCAAAAGTATGTGCACACTTGAAGAAGATCAGATTTTGGCGCCGAATTTTCCACCGATTTCAATCCGACTTTGCTGTTTTCATTTCGTCATCATGTCAATTCGCGCCATACTTCTTCCTGAAGATGAGCAAGCTCAGATCAAGGTTCTGCATGATAATGAACGTTCCAATCTAGAAATCGCACGATAACTTGGTCGTTCTCCTTAATGCATTCGAAGATTTATCTGGCACCCTGATAATTATACTCAGCACACACTCCGCTCCATCCACGATCCTTGACTGCTCAGAACAACAAAAGAGTAGCCCACATCCTGTCGGATTCTTCATTGACAGTCCGAGCTCAGATTTTTATTCCAGCCTCGAAAATGACCACTAAGCCCCTCATCCGCTCAAATGAATACACCACTCGACAGACGCTGAGAAAGGCTACTCACTTCAAGGCCCAGCACAAGTTAGCCACATTGGAGTCTGCTCGTACAGACATGGCAACATAGGATAGGACACCGGGCGAAGACACGGTTTTTCGAGAATTTCCTATTTTCAAAACAAGCAACTTTTTATGGACTTTCTCTCCTCAGGTAATCTTAACTCATGGAAAGAGTTCGATCTTGACGGGCCGGGTGGATTTTGCTACTACTGGAGAGGCTTGGCCGTGAGTCGCTCGTGCTCTCGAGAAGGAATTTCGGAAGAGGCCCGTTGATGGGTCTGCGGCGGTTTCGCAATCAGCGGAAATTCAGAAGTTGCCGTTCCATTATTGCGTATGAACTGTAAAGAATACCAAGCAGTGCTCCAATGTCACCTGTTGCCCTTCCTTAGCGAAGCGGAGCGAAAATTGCATTTTTAGCAACAGGACCACGTGTCTTTCGATGCTTCGCAATCTACCAAAGAATGGCCTTAACCAAATGGTGCTGAAGCGATAGATTGGCTTGTGTGTCCTCCTTACTGCAACCCTATAGGGAGCCCTTGATCAAGGCGTTAACTTTAGCAACCGGCAGTATAATACCGCGGATGAACTGAAGGCGGCGGTAGAGGCTATTTGGGCCGACAGCGACGAAACAGCTATGCCAAACGTGGTTCAGATTATGCCGGACAGGATGTTTGAGCTAATTAGAAACTCTGGAGGCCCCACTGATTTCTAATCTCAGCTATGTTTTTGTCTTTTGTTAAGTGTGCACATACTTTTGAAACAAAAAAAAAATTTCATCCAAAATTTTTTTTCGAAAGTGAAGCGATATTATTCGTATAAGCAATACGCCGTTTTGAAATCGAAAATTCACGCGAATAACGCGTTAATTTCGTGAATTCGTTATTTCAAAGTTGAGCTTTTGAGAAATCCGAAGATATCTTTGAATTCAGCTCGTCGGACACTATAAGAATGTGCTTTGATACTTTGGAAAAGCTCCATATAGGATTGCGCCATGCACTCGATTTTCATCTCAAAAAGTAGTTGCTCGCATGTGATGTGTATATAATCCCGCTTATGCGGGCTGACCGCTACACACAGAGAAGGGCCTCAAAACTTACCCCAGAATGCGCCACGTACTCAATCTCATCCACTACATTGTGAGATTAGATGAATGTTATTTTCCGAATTCTTAGATCTTCATTTCGTTTTTAAGCGCTTACTGGCTTTACGTGTTCCCTCTGCTCTCAATATCCCATCCTCTGTATATCAAGTGGAATCTTTGAACAGTTCTCAGCAGGCATAGTGGGCCTATTATGTGACATTTTCCATTTTCAGAGGAGATGTTTTGCAGAAAGCTGTGAAGATAGCGAACAATTTCCTTCACTGTCGTAGACTACGGTCACTTGTCTGTAAGGATTATATGGAAACCTTGGTCGCAGGTGAGCGTTTCTTCCGTGGTGTGACCCCAAACATCACCCCTTGTCATGCCTTTGCCCCTATTACGTGACAAGTCCCATTTTTAGAGGAATGTTTTGTAGAAAGCTGTAAAGGAAGCGAAGAATTTCCTTCACTGTCGTAGACTATGGTCACTTGTCTGTAGGAATTATGTGGAAAACTCGGTCGCAAGTGAGCGTTTCCTTCCGTGGTGTGGCCCCAAACATGCCTCCTCGTCATGCCCTTGTGGAAAGTTCAGATTTTTTGCATTTCCAGATGAACTCGCAGACCTGAAATGTGCCCCGTTAGCTTCCCCGTGAAAAATGCTATCGAATGATATGCATTACTTCCCCAGTTGAAACTTTGGTTTTTCACCGTTTTCAGCCTTCCCCTATTGCCGGATTGGCACTATCCCACGATTACTGCCCCAAAATCTCAAAGTTTCATTTTTCGTCGAAACTTTGTCTATTGGGGTAATTCGATGCCCTGATTACGAATATGACATTCATTTTTGATGCTGGTGTCATTTGGCGCCACGGCTGTTTTCACCAAATCTGCTGAAAACGTGTGTATAGGGGTTATTTGGGGTCCTGATCACGAATATAACATCCAGTCTTGACGCCGGCGCCATGTGGTGTCACAAACAACACTTCACAGTCAGAGCGTACTCTTAGGCACCTTTCTCAGAGCGCCGACTGTCAGACCGTGGAAAAGGTCATCGAATCGGAGACTT
>MU907862.1:0-11811 GCA_036418205.1 Ostertagia ostertagi | reverse complement strand
GCTACGCAAATTAAAAGCAACAGTCCAGGCAGGGTTTCAACTACTTGGTCATTAGGCGGTCAAAACATGCCCCAGCCCAACTAAAGTTTATAGGAAATGTCTTTAATTTCAAAACCTACCTCTAAAATGCGCTGGAAGGGGTCGAAGTCCTCTTGGAGGGGGCGGATCACCCATAAAGAGGCGGATCGCCCAACATACGCTGTGCAGAGTCCGCGCTTGACTAGCGGTCGTTGCGGGACCGCCGCGCTGTATGAGGTCGATTCCATAAGAACGCAATTGAAGCGCTTCAATTTCGATTGCTGGCAAGTAGTTATGTATTTGCAAGCATGCAGCTATTTGCCAGCAGTTGCAATTAAAGCGCATGTACTACGGGCAGGTTCGGACAACTCGTCCAACACACGTCTCCCTAAACGGCAGGGCATGTCCCTGTCTAAGCCCCAGTTGGGCGTTTTCTTCACTTTTTCTCTTTACGTTCGACCACTTTTCACCTACAACTTCCATATAGGTGCTTTTGGCCCGCAAATTCGTTCCTGGACTGTTGCTTTAAGGTCCCTTGTGTCTCCGAAATGAAGTTCCTTCCAAAAATGCCCGTCGTGAGGTGCATGTTTTCCATTGATTGATGCTCTCGCCATACCTGATTTGTCGCTGGATAATAAAGAAGGCCAATAAGATGATATGAAGGTCAAAAGTGATTGCGGGTAGCGATATCATCAGCAAAGTAGCTGGCGACCTTATAGTCCATACGACTACAAGTAGCCATAGATTCCAAGATCAGAGCTAATCGTGAGGTCACAATTGGCTCTGGTGAATCATTTCTATACAAGCAAATATTGAAATCGCAACCCTAGGATCAAGCTGGTATAGATATTCTGCTTGAAAACGGAACTGGAGGTGCAAAATAGACTGACAGTAAAGAAAAAAAAACCAGCATACAATGCTAGAAAAATCGGCCGCCCTTTTCTCTAGGCCTGTGGGGTCTAAGAACACAAAAAGCCAACCAGGAATACGCGCGCGCCGCGGAGAGACAATAGAATCGTGGCAAAAGAGCATGGACACGGGCGACGGCAGATATAGCCTATGACTCAGTTCGTGAAACGTAGAGGGTTCAGAAGGGAAGAATTCAGCAATTATACGGCTTCGCGTCACGGATTCGAGACAGGGTTTACACGGGATTTCTCGAAGCACCCAGGGATCACAAATCCACTCCATGGGCCAAATTGACCATCACTCGTATCAATGTTCTCTCCTCATCAGATTTCCCCCCTTACGTCACTGTCTCTCTCTCTCAGAACCACCTACAGAAAATGGACCTTTGTTTCCCCGAGTTTCACTGGCTTTCCCTTCTCCTCCGTTTCTTCACCACCGGTCTATAAATAGTTCTACATACATTTTTGAGAAATAGCGACACCACTTTAGCTTCAGCGCTTTTAAAAATAGGCTCGGATTCGCACATTCATGACCTTACCTTAGCACGCTCGTTGAGGCAATATACAGCTCCATTCATATGGTATGAACTGCACTTCCACGATCAGAAAAGCAATGAATACTAGAGGCATGAAATAATTTCGAAAGGCACACGGCACCACTTGCGGATTGCGCGAAGAAAGCAGGCACGCATCGGCTACTGGTAAACACCATCGACAGCGTCCAGAAACCAGAGATGGCAGGGATCTGAAAGTTCGTGCATACAGGGGCTTGGAAGACCCAGGATTTGATCCCCGGACCGCCCGCGTAGTAAGCGTGCCACTTGCCACTACACCACTTCCGCCATAGGTATGTGCATATTTTTTTCCCATATTTTTCCTCTTTTTACATTTGTTAAACTTCTGGACGAGACCAATCCACAGCTCTCTCACGCTGTCATCCCTATTTAATATGGCAGGCTAATACATTCCTAACGGGCGAAGTAGTGTAGTGACGAGTGGCGCGCTTTACGACGCGAGCGATCCAGGATAATCCTGGTCTTGGGTCGTGAGTCGCCCGGACCAACCAAGCCTTCCATCCTCCGAGTCGGTAATTGGCCCCCGCAAGTCATTGTATAGGCCACATCGCATTCAAACGCCACTGCGAATGTACAAATGGAAGTAGAATGCGTGCCGCATCCCAAAAGGGATTGATCAACGGCAAATGCTTTATCCTTTATCCTTTATAATCTAACCTTTTCGCCCAAATTCCCAAGACGGCCAGGAAAAGACGAATAACCTTCAACGAGCACGTAGACAAGGAGCACGGCGATCAATATGACCTTATAGGTTGGGAGGAGGAGGGTATGAGTACTGTAATAAAAGAATCAATTTGTTTTTCCTAAACACTAAGTAATTCGTACCTTCAATATTAAGCAGCAAATTTCGGCAATGAAGAGGAATGGTGCAAGACATATGTTCAAATGTACTGCTACTTGAAGGGGAAGGCTCGATAATGACTCTGAAATGGAAACAGACACTAAGGTGAAAGTAAAGGAAAAATAATAGACAAAAGAAATATAAAGAAAATATAAAACAACATGTTCGATGTTTCGTCTCTGTGCTTGCTTCAAGTATTGGATTCTTTGTTGAGTTCTTGGCTTTTTGCTACTGCACTGTTGATAAGATAACCTAAATAAGCAATGTGTATATCATTTTAATAGTTGTTAAGGGCGGAAGTGACGTCCTTGGCGGAGTGCACCCACCGCATGCCTTGGAGTCAAATTCCAACATACGTATAGTTAAGCCAACCAGGCCTGCCAGAAGATTCTTTAGTGGTATAAGGACTTGCTGAGAGAACCTTGGAACTCTTAGCAGGTGGTTCGCTGGCCCCTAATTATGGTCCCTGCGTACGCCAGATCGTTTTCAACGACGCATTGTGCATGAAACAGAATACGTAGGCTCCCACAGAGGATATGGCAACGTAATAAACCCGATTGTCCTTTTTATATTGTTATTATTATTGATGGTTACTATATTTCTATCACTTTATTCACATTTTCGGCGCTGTCGCAAGATAGTGGGGGAGGCCTCAGCAACGCTTTTGGAACCGTGGCCCATATCTTTTATCTGTTTGATGTTTTTCGATTTTTTTCTTCGAGAATTGGATTCTTTTCGAGTGCTTGCTTCTGCTGTTGACTATTGCTTCGGTGGCGACTCTTTGTGGCAATAGATAAATAAATTAATTAATAAATAATCGGAATAGACTTCTGGGCGAGGAAGAGATTCCAGGAGGCATTTTATTTTCCCGAAGTTTCTGCTGCCTGACTTATCCAAGCGGTCCTCCGATAGCGCCAAATTCTACTACCATTCACCATAAATATTTCGCAGGAATTCAGGTCTGACATGTTATCCACAGTTCTGATCATGGTCCCCCGAGCTATCCTTAATAGCGATCTCGTAGACTCGCTTCTTCCCTATAGCTCCAAATAAGTGAACAAACCGTGTCGAAAATTTGAAGGAATTCTTAGAAATGCTTTTGTTGAGTGTATTATCATACTTGGTTGTTTCACAGAAGGCTAACCAAAGAAGTCCACCCTTATCACACCTCTCAATGAATACATTTTTTGCCTTCCTTACTACTCATTCGTTGGACAGCAGTAAACTACATATAAGTGTAAAGCAGATAAAAACCATGACTTAATATTTCACACGAATTTTGGGTTGTGAACAAAAGTTTCGCTACGGGCGGGGCTCGAACCCACGCCTCTCGCTTACTGTAAAAGCACGAATACCCTACCGGGCCCGTTTCGCTCTAACTTTGAAATTCAAAAAAAAACGTCTTCAAATTACATCTTTTGCCCATTTTTTACATTCAAGTCTTCAAAAAGGTTCTTCCCTGGATAAATTATATTCAGATTATTATTATATTACTTCTCATGTGTGGTAAGTGAACTCGGTAGAATAAACAATAGGAAAAAAAGATAGAAGGACATCGATTTCCAAGAGGAAAAACATTACAAACCTGCTTTACGTATTGATGGAAATGGTGTCGAACCGCCAGGAACGGCCATCCTGATCGCCGAACGTCGGCTGGTCCGTGTTTGCCTCGATAGCCACCAAAACGTCGTCATGGAGACGCACTGCCAAGAGCTTTGCAAAGGACAGGCCATTTTACTATGATTTACTTGCATTTTCACAAAACATTTAAATATTAGGTTGGGCATGGCTTTAGCATGCACCATGAACTCTGCTTCTATACAGAATCAGGGACGTACTGGTAACATATTCGGCGCATACTCTATCTAGCCAATTACTCGCGCCGCGTTTCTCGAAGTTTTTGATATTTTTAACCCCCTGATCAAATTCGGCACCAAACATCAACTCGAGCAAGTTGGAAGACCTGGTTACCAGGATTTTGCCTGAGTGCCTCTGGGTGTAAATCACCGGAAATTTCATTAATATTGAAACAGATTTGACTTTCCCTTGATGGCTGCTCGACTGTTGAACCGAGTAAATAACAGAAGCTAGGGCTACCCTCCCTTGTGCCGCACGCCTGAGGTTGATCTCTCACGGTCCATCCTTTTCTCTGGCCGAAATAAATCCTATTGGACCTTTTACCGAGGGAAGGCACTGGGTTAAAGTTAGTGAAGTATAAAAGAAGCTAGGATTACCCTCCCTTATGTCACCAGCAAGTGGTTGATCTCTAGCGATCCTTTCTTTTCTCTGGGCAGAAAAATCCTACTGGACCTTTTGGTGAGGGTAAGGCATTAGGTGAAAGTTAGTGAAGGTTGGAAGTGAATTAGTGAAAGGTGAATTGGCAAGATGACCGACTGTTTAATAAATTGGACTCAGGGAAAATGGGCTCCCCCGGTCACACAGTCACAGTAACGCAGTATATTGTAGGTCTTCAGCCCTCCAGCTTTTTTTGAATCCAACCATGAGCGTCAAGTTGTGAAATGTTGTGTCCAGGAACGGGGACGGGGACGGGCCATCGGCCAAGAAAATTTGGCAGCCAGCCCTATACCCAATCCTGCTGGGTTCCTGTGGATCTCTCAACCATTTTACCTCAATCTGAGAACATGACTCTTTAACAGGTCTGTTGAAGGGAAGGGAGTGGGAGGGGCCGCGTTTAGTGAAAACAAAAGAAGTCGGAATTTTGAAGCAAAAATGTTGAAAGTCCTCAAACCCTCACTAGTACTGAGCACTTCCCTTCCGGAAATACCCTACCGATTCTAGCCGATATGATCCCCTTTCCGGTACGTCAAATAGAACCCCTCTATCGACGAATAGATGATACGGTCTAGTCTTGCTATGAATATCCGCTCTGGTTGCAAATTATCCATCCACGGAAACAAGACAAAGCTTCTGATCAGCTTTCTTCTGACCAGGAGGGTCCTTGCTGCTGCCTCAGCTTCGTAATAATTACCGTCTACGCATTATTACAGGGCTGGATAACGGGTAAAATTTGCAAGACGCAGTTTTCTCTGGAAATGACTGGTTCAGTTCATTGATTCGTGACTGCTAACTATAATTTATGCACGGCTGCAAGCGAGACGAAAGATCGAACTCAACGACATGAGTACAACGATTTTTGGTTAACAAAAGCACACCCAACAACTACATCGACCTCTACTCTACTAGAAATGTTAGGCAGATTTCAGCATTGAATGACCCTACCATCAGGTTTTTTATAATTCCTCATTTTGCTTTAGTATTAGGGTGTCCAAAAGTTCGTACCATCCTACCATTTCTTTGAGTCTCCCTTGTTCTAACAAGAAGCAATACCATCATTGATAACGCCAACGGTGAAACTCCAGTTCGGGGGGGCCACTCCATTTTTTCTCCAATACTCAAGATAAGGATTAGAGGGCTCACGACACGTAATCGACTCATTTAAAGTAGACTTCTGATAAATATTGGTGTAATGGGTGAGAAACCCTGAAACGTTTTCACATTTCCGCCTGCCATGACCCAAGGGAACGGTCCTGGACCAGGAGAAAGGACACCTCCGCAAAGGGCTAAGGGTGCAGGAGCTCCAGGGTGGATCACCTGTGCAGAAAAGTGGATGGGATGTGGGCAGGTAGTGTGGAATGTAGGACATCCACCGGTCCTTATCAAAAGTACGCTCGAAATGAGTCGTTCACTTATTATCTTATCCGTAGTGTTCGATAGCCCAAAGAACTGCTCTCTAGTACTACGGATAAGATAGCAATGGAGTGGCCCCCCCCCCCCCCCCCCGAACTGGAGTTTTCACCAAGCCAAAATAATCAGTGACTTATTGCAGCGATGCATTGGAGAGTCGGTTACGTATCCCATGGGCCTTATAGTTTCAAGGTTTGAAAAACAGTTGAGTTACGATTTTCAGGCTTCGCCTCTGAATCGCACTAGTTTGCAGGAAATAATTGTCTTGTTTTTGTTTGTTAACTGCTGTTTTTGGCCGCAGTTCGCCTTGCGAATGTTTCACAAGAATGCTGGGTTGTGAACAAAACTTTCGCCCCAGGCGGGACTAGAACCCGCACCTCTCGCTTTCCGGGCAAGTGCGCTACCAGTTACGCTACGGGGACACTATCCATCTCAAAACAAAATCAACAAACAACAAGTCAAAATTCATTGCTAAAGCTTTCAGCCTCGCGGTCATTGCCGATATCGGCTAACCGGCTCAACACGTTAGACGTGTGAGTGCTGAAAGCTATGGTACGTATACCATGAAAAGCTGAGTTGGAATGAAATGGTGCCCCGGTAGCGTAACTGGTAGCGCACTTGCCCGGAAAGCGAGAGGTGCGGGTTCTAGTCCCGCCTGGGGCGAAAGTTTTGTTCACAACCCAGCATTTCGGCCTATGTCAGGACTTGCCAATCGCCGCGATTCGCTACTAGCGATTCGCGCGATTCGCTAGCGTTCCGCGGTACAGCCAATTGAGTGATTCACTGGCCGCGACGCGACCGCAGACGCTAGCGAATCGCGCGATTCGCAAAGTCTGACATCGGCCCTTGGCGGGAAACTGTCGTTGACTGCCATCCAAAAGCTTTAACTAAACCTAGCCGGCTTTAATGCTTTCCATCAGGATGCGTACTTTTCTAGAACGACCGATCTGCAGTGTGGTTGAGATGTTGCATCCTCAATCTCAAAATAAAAGCTTTTGCGAAGTACCATTTCTCAGAGGTTTCGAGCTGAGCTCAATGTTTTGACCAAAACAAAAGCGTTCCCTAAGGTAAGGACCATGAGCACTAGTGTATAAGTTCAACTTTCGATCGAGCACCTCCTTCGTGGGAATAACATAAATAGTTAGGGGTCTCATCGATCCAGTACATATATTATTCAGCTAGGGGGGGGCATGTGATGCGGCATTGCTAGCGCTTGCGAAAATTCCAACTTTTGCAAGGAAGGAAATAATCGGAGTGCGTAAATCATCTCGCCTTTGCTTTTACATCCACCCCGGACTTCCAGTTCATTACTTACTGTGATCTCACGCATTCCAACCTCTGCCACACTGTGTCACCACCGCGGAGTCCCCTCCCCCTACCGCCCGAGGCTTAGGTCATAGAGCTCTCACATTCTCTTTGAGATTTGGAGCCGAACCAAGTGCCGTACATGAAGCGAAATCAGCTTCAAGGCCCATGGGATGCGAAGAACCTGCACCGATTGTGAACTTTGCCGCGGGGCGGCAGATTTGATCGCGGACGAGTTGCCACGCGACGACCGCAGTCGACGTCTTGGAGCACGCTGTGTAATTGTACGCGAACACCTGTGATTCGACTTAACTCTGCCCGAGCAGCTTCTTCCGTCATTCCGAGCTCGTATCGTAGAAGCCGTTCTATTTGCTGTCGTATTAATAAAGTCTCTATCACAGAATCGCTAGCAGTCGTTGTTTCGCATGGCCGGCTTGGAATTCGCCTTTGAATGCCTTAAAAAATGCATATCTATCGAGAAAGGTAATCAATTTTCTCACCAATTATCTCATTCAAACACTTAATTCAAAGCGAAATCTTCTGCATTTGCGTGTTTAAACAAAAATGTACATATCGGTAGCTGAAGCCTTGTCGTTTGCAGAAGTATTTGTTTTCCTTTTGATTGTACGGGGGGGGGGGGGGGTGGGATGGCGTGAACTACATTGCTTTTGCTTTAACACCTGCTTTTTACCCCTACAAAATTTGGAATCACTATAGGCGACACGAGCCCTCGCACCAGACCTCAAAGTTCTACACCTAAAATAGAAATAATTTGATTTGTGTAGTTCCGTTAAAGTTCACCTTGTGAAACTTGTACCTCTGAGATTTGTTTGTTTAATTCGAACTTCGATTTTACCTTTTCGGCGATAATCATTCAGGGATATTGAAGCATTAGGTTAACAAATAGTTTTGACCGAATGATATTTTAAGTGTCATAAGACCTATTGATTATTGATCCACTGCCTCCAAATCCTATATTTTCAGATTCTGTTTGGCATACGTCGAAATCGGATCCCATAGCTGCGCTTTTGCTGGACCTGGAAAGCTCCGAAAATGTGAGCAGTCTCAGAATCAATGAGCGTCATTGTTAAAGGTTTCTTCAAACAAATTTTTAGTACTGCATTCAGAATTTGCCTTCATGTGGTCCTTCGTGCTATTGTGCTGTGGAGGATATAAGCGCGAGGGCATCCACATCTTCTGCACAAGAAGCAAGCTCACAGTTTTTTGATGCAAGAATCCGATACGGACATAGGATAATGGCTGTGATGCAAAAGGTGATTGAGAGGTGTGCAGTTGAACATGCCATTTCGACGAATTAGCCGGATATACCGTCAATATAACTCTCTCCTTATCATTCTCACATTCATTTCATATATGGAAATCATAGTTTCTCAGGTTGCGGACGAACTAACTAATCTGAAGAAGCAGCAAGATTCGAAGGCTGGGCTTGTTTCCCTGAAACATGTCTCATTGTTGTCTTCTTCGTTCCAGAGTTCTTGATTTTGACGTGTATCTCTCCTTATCTCGACAAAGGTTCGTGAATGTTTTATGCTGTTTTCGTTCAAACCACAGAAAATATACATGCTTATGGTCCTCTTTTTCTCATTTCCTCTGCATGAATCATTGTTTTGCTTTTATTTGCTTGTTTTTAGCATCATTGATTCAGGTGTGGGAGTACCACTGCAATTACGCTCTCACTTGATAAGATCGTGGGAGAAATGTGTCGGTGATTCAGAATTCAAAAAAATGCAGGTTATTTTTAATTTTCCTTTTTTTTAATCGTTTCCTTGTATATGGCTTCATTTGTAGTTAATGCGTGTTGGGGAATGTATTTGCGAAGCTCGAATTGTAATGATACGATTCGAGCGGAGCTTCTTCGAAAGTACTGTTCTGACATCGTTTTGTGTTTCGAGCAGGTGACCTCATTAATAATACGAATCAATTGATGCATCTTATCGCACAAACGTAGATTTGTTGTTATATCTATATAGAATCTGAACCAGTCAGGCTTTTAATGTCTAGACCTTCTTCTAGTAGTTGGCATTTAATAGAAAAGTTACAATGTGCACATCCAAAACATTTTCAGCTTGTCGTTGATACAGTTTTAGTATGAGCGATGCACGAATCAAGGATGGCTAGTTTTGTCACTTTCATAATTTTGCTTCATCGTTTCACTGCTATGTGGCTAGACTAAACTTATTTAGTGAATTCTTGCGGGAACAACGACTCAGTGAGTGTATCGAGGAGCTGTGAGTTTTATTCCCACCTTCAGTTACTGGGTGTGTACTCTCTTGGGGCTGGTTAAACCGAGGACAGCTGCTGATCCGACCCCATCATGGTTCACGGTTCGTTCCAAACAGTTTTCAGAACTTCCTGTCTTTCATTACACTCTCATAGTCCTGTGCTAAATACATTTTAGAACCTTGTTTAGATCTCTATTGGATCACGCTTATCTGCAGTACTTATCGGCAAGGATGGCTTAGATATTACTTTGTCGTCTTATGAAGAATTAAGTTAGTTGGATCAATTTTGGACTTTTATTTTGGTATTCGTATCATTCCTATCATTTCCAGATGGGGAACAGATTTGGCAAAACACCCCTCTACTTTCCGTGCTTGGCAAACAACTCGCTTTGCCTCCACGTAATGTCAAAAAGATGGCATATTATAAGAATATGACCGCACAGTTTTTTCAACTTATAAAATGTAAGTGTTGGAACTTTCTTTTTTGAGAGATTGTCCGCGACATTTTTTGATTTATTTGTTTGGTTAAGTCATTCGAGAGACAAAGTGAGCTTCAGGGTGGGAAGTTCCCACGAGAAAAGTTGTCGCAGTTGTTCTCCGTTTTTGTGACTGAGATGAAGAAGAGAAGCGCACTGGCGGCAAGTATCTTCATTGACGATGTGCTTTTCAAACCATGGGAGGTATATCAGATCCTTGTTGTTTTTTTTTTTTTTCAATTTCGAATTTTTTCGTAGTAGCAAAGCAATTTCTATAATGTTTCGTTCTCGTAGATTCTCGGCTGCAACGCCAGCCATGCGTGGTCCGCATTACGAAACCTCTCTATGCTTGTTGGCACTATGGAGTGACGACAAATCAAGCCATCAGTTGCTGAAAGAAAGCCCTCGATATCTGCAGGTTTGCTGTCGTGTGTCAACTACAATACTCTAATGATTAGATGATACTTCTTCAGGTTGCAACTGTTTTCTTATCTTTGTTGCCAATGACGTCTTCAGAAGCTGCCAATGGACAAAGGAATCTTCAAAATGATATTCACGCTATCTTAAAATTCGCTTTAGAAAAAGTTGAGAACTTGGTGAGGTGGACTCATTATGTTTTCTCGAGTGCGGAGGACATTGTATGGCGTTAATTTTCTTGATATTCAGTCCGACCTCCTCCTTGCGTTCATCACAGGATCATATCCATCTTTTCAAGTTGTGCAGGAGCAAAACCGCGTGCAAGTGATAGGCGAAAGTCAATGTGGGTACTTTCATTACTTCAACACGGTGGATTGAATAAATTAGCCTAAACAATTCCGATTGGTTATAGCTGTTTACGGAAAAGTTAATTTGTCCGCTCTTCATCTCAACCAAGAAGAACTTCTTGCAAGAAAAATAGACGGCGTCATAGCTTTGTTAAAGGTGGGTCGCCTATACGCTGAGTTTTTGTTCGCCGAAGCCCATGAGATCAAATATTCTTTCTTACTTTATTATAAGTCTTATCGTCCATTTAAAGTGGGAAACGCGTGTCAGAATGTTCTGTGATTGATTGGAGGTTCTACAGTGTTTGACAGGTATCAGACTACCATGAGTGAACCCTACCAAAATAGGAGCAGCTCAGGTTCGTTTGTTAGGCCTAAGGCTTGGGATGAGTCCTAATACAACTTCATGTGCGTATATCTTTGCCTGTTCCTTTCAAGGAACTGCATTTCACGGAATTCAATTCTTGCAAATATCTGTACTATCGTCTTACAGAGTATGGACCCGTTGATTGCGAGCCGCTTGTTTATCGAGATTGCTTGTAAAAGTGTAAGAATGTGGGATGACACTGCTGAGAAGCAAGATACACCTCGCTTCATTAGTCAGAGTGATCTTTTCACTGGCGATAGTGGTAAGTTTTTTTCTTTCTATTTTGTAGTTGCACTTCTATTAGTGATGAGCGATGAATATCTTACTCAACCTTGCACTCTCAATAAAAGTATGATTTTCTCTGTTGTAGAATTCCGAAGAACGTCGTCCACCTTATCGCTGGTGTGTTTTTCGACAACTGCAAGATGGTGATATAAACTTTTCTGACACAGAAATAATTTTATCGCTGCTGCTGCTGGATTTAGTTGAGGTGGGTTGCTAAGGTCTTTTCTGTCACAGAATTTGGAATTTCTTTCTTAGTTCGGCGATCTGATACGTATTCCGTAGTCAATAGTACCTGGAAAGGAGTTTTTGTGTCCTGAAAAATGTTTT
>MU907860.1:0-12519 GCA_036418205.1 Ostertagia ostertagi | reverse complement strand
ATGTGTGCCATACAGTTTGACGCAGTTTCTCAGTACACAAACGTCACTAACAATGAAGCTGTCGAATCTGTGATGGAACTGCTTCGTCAACATCGAAGAATTTCATACTTTCCGACTTTTGGAGTTTCGGAATGCTATCTACGTCAGCTCCTGGCTGCTACATTGAACTGTGATATTTTCCAATTTGAAGAGGAGTTCTTCTCGTAGGAACGTGGCTTTGCCACAGGGCTAAGGATTGCACCTCTTTTTTCATAGTCAACGACATCGCGTGTTTTGGCATTTTGCACCGCGTGGGACAGGAGCGATTTTGCGAGCGCGCCGTCCTCACCTTACTTCCGCTTATTTTTTGTTTAAAATGCACAACAACTTGAATCTCATAGAATTATTTCGGCAAGGATGAAAGCATAAAGGTTACTATATTGACAGTAGACTTTAGCGCCGTTCTTGTTCGATTAGAAATTCTTTCTATGAAATCTCGGTTTTTTACATAATGTTTAACATGACTTAGAAGAGAATTGTTTCCTTCACAACATGCACGGTACCTCTTCCGACATAATAATTGAACTGAACCACAGGATTGCAAAGCTGGAGGTACTGTAGACGAGATTCAGACAAACCAGCCACTCGAACCGTATGTTCCTCACAAAGAAACCAAACAGTAAGGTATTGTTAAATGTATGTATTTAATATGTGCTTAGTCACGACATCCTCTTAACATTCCACTACTTAGACCTCTGACAAATTATATCATTCTCTTTTACCAAATTGACGAGTATGCGAGTTTTGGTGTTTTGGCTGCGTGGGACCGACGCGATTTTGCGACCGCATTTGTCGCGGTATATACATATTCCCCGCACGGTCCAACAAGGCCCGTTTTTGGAAGCTCGAACGTATAAACAACTTCAGAGAGCGGTGACTAAGTAAGTTAGCTTACATGATAAAAGCACAAACAAAGTGGCTCCTCCAGCAGAAGTTTCGATTGAGTAAACGCCTATTTAGGGCTACAAAATGGATCAAATTGCCGTTGTTGGAAGTGTTTGCACAGGTTTTTCTACTATAAAATTCGAACTTCTTACAACTTGGCAAATTTATCGTTCTCACGTTTTGGTCACAAACACTCGAATGCTATTCACAATTTTACTTCTTTCTTAGGAGTTATTGTGAGTTCAAACTGAACTGAAAAGTTCACGAGCTTTTCTAAGAACGTCAAACTGAAGCATATTTAACTATTCCATGGACCACAACGTTTATAGTTATATCAATATCCGATCTATAAATAGAAACAAAAAACTTCTCAAAAAGTTGTGCAACTCGTGCAACTGCGAAAAAAACGATGAAATCACTGCAAGGCGCTGAATATGTATCCCTGTGCTGTCGTCAATGCGTTACTATTCGGTTGTCTCTCCAAAACTGGAAGATTGACCGCTATCTCGTCGAATCTAGTCCAAAATTTTCATCTCCCAAACATTGAAAACTTAATGGAGCCCTTAAAATAAGTCGTAATTCAGCACGAGGATCATCACTGAGTAAAGTTTTTGCATTTTTTGAGAGTTTTTCTGAGAGGTACGTTGTCGTTCTCATTGGCTAAGAACCTCATTAAAGGAGATTTATTTAAATTTTACCGAAATAACGGTGAAAGTGGGTACCCCCAGGAGGCCCATCGCGCGGCAAGAAGGCAGAGTCGGCGGACGAGTCGCGGCGCGTGATGTGCGATGAAGGACGTGCAATGGGACATTCCTATTCAACTTGACGCGATTTCCCTAATACGCGCACGACTCGTCCGCTGACTCGGCCTTCTTGCCGCGCGAGGGCCTCCTGGGGGGGGGGGGTACCGCCGTGAAATGGCAGTTGAAGCCATCATCGAAAATTGAACGGAAAAGCCGCTCCAGAGAATGTATGGAACTACATTTGGTGGCAAAATTACGTGCGCCATAAAAAACGTTCTTAACATCATTTTTCGGTTCATAAAAAATCTGAAGGGAATCGATTTCATAAAACAACAAACACTAACATCCAATAATAACTAAAAGGTACTGAAGTTGCCGCTCTCAGTTTTGATATCGATCTGAATGAGCTTCGACATTGAGTCGATTGTGCGGCGAAGCCGAAGAATCCTCTGGTTTGATCGAAATATACTCCCATTTATGCAGCTAAGTCAGGATATTACTTGTTGACGCACTAATTTGCAAAAGCAATCCAAAGACGTGAGAACGATAAATTTGTCAAGTTGTAAGAAGTTCTAATTTCATAGTAGAAAAACCTTTGCAAACTGTGCAAACACTTCCCAACAACGACAATTTGATCCATTTTGTAGCCCTGAATAGAAGTTTACTCAATCGAAACTTTTGCTGGAAGGAGACCAGTTCGCCTTGTGCTTTCATCATCTAAGCTTAACTGAACGCTATTTACCAGCTCTCTGAATTAATTAATAGCTGGTCGAGCTTTGAAAACCCGGCCCTTGTTGGACCGTGCGGGCAATATTGTACACTAACGACAAATGGCATTCGCGAAATCGCGGCTCGGCTCACGCAAGCCAAAAAGACGCGTCCAATTTGTTAATTAAGAGAATGAACAATCTGCTTGATGGTCTCACAAGGGAAGGATCCCAGTCGAAGTGGCCATTTGTAACGAGACATACACCACTAGATGTGTTTTTGGACGCTGATCTTGAATCTGCTCTCCAAATCTGCGGAACGATTCTCCGAACGTAGTTATGAAGCGAGATAGTGCAGTGGCAGCGGCCCGGGCCAACGGGAAAGACGTCGTGGGATCGAATTTTCGGCGAGTTTTGACTTTTGCTTTTCCTGAGGACATTGTTAAGGAAATCCTCATCTATGCTAAGTCATCAGCACTCGCCTTTATTACTAGTGCGAGGAGATAGCGAGGAGTTTCGATCAAGTGTGCGTGCCATGTGCAAATCGTAATAACTTCGTATATTTATTTATTTTATTTTTATTTATTCTTGTGCGCTCGTAAGAACGCGCAGGGGAACGTGTTCACATGGAGCCACGAACAGGAACAGAGCTGAAAATAAGAAACGAAAAAAAAACATCTGTAGCTATGGTTCAATAGTTCCTCTTCAAGAAAACAGGAACACTGGGTAAAACATAGTGTAAAACAGCTAATCACCCAATCATAAAAAAATTGAAACAAATAAGAGAACATAAACCCTAAAGCAGAGAAAAAGATGAACGAAATAAACGCAACTAAACGAAAGGAGTAAGTAGGCCAATACGTCGAGTGGCTCTCATAGTCAACCTAAAGGCAGTAAGAGAAGTAGTGCATTCCGAAGTACATTGCGCCGTAGTCCAAAACCAGAAAGGTAGGGTCAGCAGCCATTCAAAGCACACAGTAAGAAACCAAAGTGAGTACTGAGAACGCATATTCAGAAGTCCACCGTGCACATCCCTGCATCAGTCGGCTATGATGCCCGCTCGCCACGTAAGGGGTCATAGGGGCTTACCGAAACTTCGAAACACGGGTATACCGACGCCCCACGTGGAATCGGTAAGCTAGGGAAGTGCACCAGCAGTGCTTCCGAAGAGGCGACCAACATTATGCTCTTAACTGAGAGCTTGAGTGGGAGAGAAAGAAATCCAAAAAGGGAAATCCAATACTATTTTCACACGTATCACGGAATGGTGCTAGTACGAAAATCTAACCTTACTATAAATAAACTAGTACTGTAATGTAGAAGGGAGCCAGTCGACGAATAGGCTAAGAGAAAGAGTAGAAGCAATCATAAGTTAGAAAGCAAGAGCATCCTACGGATAGAGAGATTTCCTTCACTTGTGATCAACTATATGCAGCGGAGAAAGCACTGACTCATACTGACGCAAATGACCAACGGTGACTGCCCACATTTGCAAAGTTAGGTACAAATTTCAGATTTGGACCAAAAGTTGTGGAAAGGGGCATTTTGACGCGCTGAATACGAATATCACCTCTGTTTGGCACGAATGCGCCTGACGCGTGCGCTACGAGTACAAGGGGCGATCTTTTGCGAATGGCGCGCACAGTGTTAGATGCTCCTCGCTAGCTATTCCCACTTGTAATATAGGCAATCGCTAATAATTTATATGGATAAAAGCATCTTTAGCAATGTCTCAAGGAAAGCAAATGTGAGATATCGCCAAGAATTCGATCCCACGACCTCTTTTCCGTCGGCCTGGGCCGCTGCCACTGCACTATCTCGCTTCATAACTACGTTCAGGAATCGTTCCGCAGATTTGGAGAGCAGATTCGAGATCAGCGTCCAAAAACACATCTAGTGGTGTATGTCTCGTTACAAATGGCCACTTCGACCTGGTATCCTTCCCTTGTAAGTAGTGGAATGTTAAGAGGATGTCGTGACTAATCACATATTAAATACATACATTTAAAAATACCTTACTGATTGGTTTCTTTGTGAGGAACATACAGTTCAGGTGGCTGGTTTGTCTGAATCTCGTCTACAGTACCTCCAGCTTGCAATCCTGTGGTTCAGTGAGCTTTCAATTATTATGCCAGAAGAGATACCATGCATGTTGTAAAGGAAACAATTTTTTTTTCAATCATGTTAAACATTATGTAAAAGAAACTGAGCTCTCATAGAAAGAATTTCTATTCGAAAAAGAACGGCGCTACTCAGCGCAGCTCCGCAGTTAACGTATTCGATCGAGGGGGGCGCGCCAGCTATGATCGCTCCCTGCCACAACGGGAGTGATCGCGCCCATCGCGCGATTGGAGCGATTTGGTCATGATTGGGAGTAATGTGAATCGCGCGACCGTCGCGCGAATCGCGCGATGGTCGCGCGATTCACATTTGATCGAATCGCTCCAATCGCAGAGTCTGACATCGGCCCAATACAGTGGAAATCTTCGAATTCGCCCTTATCATCTGCAGTTATTGTTTACCACTGTAAGTTTTTTTTGAGCAGGAATAGAATAAAATAGGTTGAATAAGAATACCCTAATCAAAATCTAAACCCGTGAAAGGTAGCAAATAAATTATTCCAACAGAATTAAGCCACCGAAACATCAGTACTCTACTGAAGTGCAGGCGGAACTGTAACATTACCAATAATAGGATTGGAGCGCAGCCAAACTGGGAAAATAATATTGCCGCACTGAGGTCATAGAGATTATTTTTTGGTTACAGTGACTAGAAACATTTCTTGATTCGGTTTAGTACAGCCCCATAACGCTCTTCAAATGAGTCCGAATAGGACCATATACATGTCACATGCAAGAACGAAATTATCTACGCTAAATGTTCCAAAAGCGAATATGATGCCACTTTCCGCCCAATCAGTATTCATCTACACTTACGTATCAGGTCTTAAGAAATAATTCTAACTATGATAGAGTTGACTCGAAACCACTTGAAGCCACTACCAAGATGGGTGTACGTGGCGTGGACTGTATATTCAAATTCGGGCTGTTACTAAAGATCCAAGCCAAACCGTCTTTTATTAAATCTCAAAAAACAATTCGATAAAGGGAATGATATAAAAATTGTCTCCGGCTCCGAAAGTGGTGATTGCTGGAACACGTTTTGTGTACATCGCTCTTGTCTAGCGCAAGAATTGGAAAGTGTTTTTTTTTGAGGCGATGTCAGTGGAGCACTCAAAATGTTGTTCTGTCTCTTGCTATTGTCATGTGCTTACAATTTACCTGATGTTTGACTACACATCCAACTGTCAAGGTTCTGAAGTGTGTTGATTATGTGAAAGCATAAGTCGTCTATTATAAAAAGATTCATGACTGTATTCATGAGCCCTTGCCCTCAGTCCAATACCAAGCATGATGGAATAGGCAAAGGCATGGGAAGTACCTGTGAACCTGTCAGAAGCATTTGTACTCCGTATTAAAAAAGCCGTTGAGGTATAGTACCTTATACATACAAAGATGTAGTTCTGCAGACTCAGGAGGAAGTTCGTGACCTCGACTTTCATATACAGGGGGGGGGCAAAAAAGGAGTCACTTTTGCCCATGGCGCACATCATCAAAGTTTCTGTCGCAAAGGATGCTGCTGTTATTGGGAGTTATACGGCGAAATATTCCTAAGATGTCCCTCCCATAAGTGGAATCAAGCCCACCTTCGCTGCCTTCACGCAACCGTCTCCAGAATATGACGTCATCTGTCATCACCGTCGAGCTTAAGGAGGCCTACAATAATCGCTCCATTCTGAAGCTGCTACATAAATTCTTCAATCGGATAACTGGTGAATGACTTCTTAGAGACACTAGCTCTGACTATGCAAAATGGCTTTTGACCAGCGTTTCAGACGTCGTAATCGTCTATGGTTTCTCGACGACCCCGTTGAGCTCGTACCGTGCACCAAGTTTCCGTGGGAAAATCTCCTGATGTCGTTGGTGTAGAAAGCCCCAATGTAACTTTTTTGGTAGAATAGAATGTGCTCTTCAATACGCAATTAAGCTCATTCAGTTTGGTTCTGGTAAAGTGTAATTAATTTTGCTTTGAATGTGAATGAAGTGACTCTTTCCCCTCCCCTTAATGTGGAATTGACACCGACTTGACAACATTTGATATATTACACTAAGGCTCACTGTATATAATTATATATAATATAGCATATATATGTATATTAGTATAATATATATATACTAAACAAAAAGCTTTTATGTTCTTATCACCCCTCTCAGGAACATCCAGTGCAAAGACTTACGTAGTTACAGTTTTAGCACATGGGTCGCAGATCTGGGGCCCTTACACAAAGAAGGCCTCAAGTAATAATAGAGAAGCTTTCCAACATTCAACAAGAACTTTCTGATAAATCACTCTACTACTGGAGGAACACAATGGTGGTGGGGTCCGCTCCTCCAAGTGGTGCCACTGGGAACTGCTCACTTTTGTGGGCTGAGCTGATCGCGGACATTCGAATGCAGGCGACAGGCCCCCGTGACAGGCCGGTCTACGAATATCCACGTCACATCTTCATGGTTAATGACGTCATATGATTTCCGATATAATGCTACGGCGTCCGCGGGAGCCGACGCGCACTCGCAAAGCCCGGCGAGTGTGAAAAGTATGCGAGGGTCTCCGACGCAAGGACGGCGTCGGGGGCAACTAAGCTAGTCCACAAGTCCTGCAACGCACGGAAGATTCGCGTTGCGACGTTAAATGTTGGCACGTTAACGGGCCGCTCGTACGAGTTAGCAGAAGCTCTAGAGCGCCGAAGGATTGATTTCTGTGCCGTGCAGGAAACGAGGTGGTCCTGCTGCAGATCGAGAGATATTGGACGAGGCTTCAAAGCCGTTCTCTGTGGCGGTCCTAGAACCACCAGTGGGGTCGGAGTTGTTGTTTCTGACCGCTTCCGTGACTCGATCGTAAGCGTTGATCGCTTTGACGACCGTCTAATGAAGCTTGTTGTCGTCATCGAACGTAAGCGATACCACTTCTTCTCTGCATATGCTCCGCAGACTGGCTGCTCTGAGCGAGCTAAAGATGAGTTCTGGACCCTGCTGGATGAAAAAACCGCAGAGGTACCATCAGAAGAGGCTGTCATCGTTGCAGGTGACCTTAACGGTCACGTCGGCGATGCGAAAGATGGGTACAACTGTCATGGTGGATTTGGATATGGGTCACGTAACACCGATGGCGAACGAATTCTTGAGTACGCAAATTCGCATGATCTCACCATCGTGAATACGAATTTCCGGAAACGTGATTCCCACCTGATCACCATTCTACAGCGGTACTACCAGAACGCAAATCGACTTTGTCCTCGTCAGGCAACGCGATCGAGGGCTTGTAACAGACGCAAAGGCGGTGCCGTATGAGACTGTCACCACGCAACATCGACCGCTGATTTGCACGCTGAAAGATCGCTCCTCCGAAAATGAAACAATCGAGCGGTGTGGACCAGCGAGAATCAAGTGGTGGCGTTTGAAAGAGAAGGAGACGGTCGTGATATCCAACATTCAGTTGCCGGCAGTCACTACTGTTGATGAAACTTGGAAAAGTGCTGCCGAGGCGATAATCCGTTCTGCCCGTTCCGAACTCGGCACAACAAAACCTGGGCGACGGAAGATCGACAAGCAATCGTGGCTATGGACGGACGATGTGAAAGAAAAAGTACGTGAGAAGAAGAGGCTTTACCACGTATTTCTTGGCGATAAGACTGTCGACAACTGGCGAAGTTATCAGGCAGCTAAAGAAGGCCGTTGCTGCCGCAAAAGCTGCACACTTTGCTGATGTCAGCGAGAAGCTCGAGACGCGCGATGGTGAACGCTATATTTATCGCCTCGCCAAAGCCCGTCATCGCCAGTCCGAGGATATCGAGAAGTTTTTCGGCATCAACGACGAAAATGGTCACCTCCTGACGGACCGCAAAAAAGCAGTGAAGCGATGGCACGATTATTTCGAGAACATCTCAGCTGAAGAGTTTGCTCATCCAGCAGTCCCTTATGTTCCACCTGTGCAAGGTCCTGTGCAGAGAATAACCGTGGAGGAAACGGAAATGGCTCTGAAGAAGATGAAGTCGGGAAAAGCTACAGGACCCGATGATCTGGCGGCCGACATATGGAAGTCGAAATGCTGGTGTCCTGCTGAATGGTTGACCACGTTTTTCAACCAGATCGTAGCAGAGAGAAAGGTGCCTGAGAGCTGGCAACAGAGCACAACGATTCCGATTTGGAAGAAGAAAGGCAGCCCTGCTGACTGTACGAGTTACCGTCCAATCCGCCTGCTCTCGCACAGCATGAAGATCTTTGAGCGAATTGTGGACGGCCGTATTCGTGACATCGTGCAGCTTTCCATCAACCAGTGTGGATTTGTGTCAGGCTGCGGCACCATCGATGCAATACACGCAGCCCGCCTTCTGCTGGAAAGACATCGCGAGAAAAGAAAAGCTGTGCATCTTGCCTTCCTGGACCTGGAGAAGGCTTTTGATCGCGTTCCTCGAGAAGTTATATGGTATGCTTTACGACAGCACGACGTTCCTGAAGAGCTCATTGAGTGGGTGCGCATACTTTACTCGAACTCAAGGAGTCGGGTGCAAACGGTGGCAGGTACTTCGATGGAATTCCCATCTCGGTCGGTGTGCACCAGGGCTCCTGCGCTTTCCCCACTCCTATTCATTGTCGTTATGGATGCCATTTCGCGTGATCTTCAGAAGCCCGCTCCATGGACGCTTCTTTATGCTGATGACGTGATGCTCGCCTGCGAAGACAAACATCTGCTCGAGCAACAGGTGCAAACCTGGTCCGACCGTCTGGCTATGTTTGGCCTCAGGCTGAACGTGAAGAAGACAGAGTACTTGACCACTGATTCGAGTGAGCCAGGCTCTATTAAGATTAATGGCACTGAGCTCACGCGTACAACATCATTCAAGTATCTTGGGTCGGCAATCGCGTCCGACGGCAGCCTGGTCTCTGAAGTAAACTCCCGGTGTGAGCAGCTTGGTCCAAATGGCGCTCGATGACCGGCGTTCTCTGCGATAAGAAAATACCAGAGCGACTGAAATCTAAGATCTACAGAACCGTCGTCCGACCAGTCGCCATTTACGGAGCAGAGTGCTGGCCCGTGACTAAAGAGGTTGAGGCTCGTCTCAGTGTAATGGAGACAAAAATGCTCCGCTGGACTGCCGGGGTCACGCGTCTGGACCACATTCGCAACGATGCCATCAGAAAGCGGTTCGGTGTGGCTCCCATCGCTGATAAGATGCGCGAAGCTCGCCTGAGGTGGTACGGTCACGTCCTTCGCGCTAATGATGAGAGTGTCCGTAAGATCGGTCTAGACTTTAACGTGCCAGGAAAGCGGCCAAGAGGACGCCCGAAGCAACGATGGCTTGATACGTTGCATGAGGACTTGAAATTAGTTGGACTTCATCCCGATCAAGCACATAATCGGGAAAAGTGGCGTCATAATACCAGAAAAGCGGACCCCGCCACAGAGTGGGACAAACGCTGAAGAATAAGAAGAATCCAAATCCACATTCGATTTGCATGCCTGCAATTGCATACAGCGTCCAGCCATCAATTCAAAACTTGAAAACTTCTTTGAGTCGAACGCTTTACTAACTGTGTGCGTGTCTTTCTGTAACAGCAAATGTGCAAAGAGGGATTTGTAATCCTTACTGAAGGCGAAGGTAACATAGTTTGAAGAGTTCTTAATTGTCGCACCCCGACCAAAAAGGCACGGTACGCGCTGCGAGAACATGCATAGTACAACATGTGTAAGAAGTGTTTATTCATTATTGAAAACAGACGAGTCTATTTGAATAGCCGGACGAAACGTCGGAGAATAACATAGTACCTGTGCTGCAAGTAGAGAAGACGATAGAAAACAGTGTAAATATACTGGGAGGAGCATAGTAAAAGTTAAAGCGAGAGATTGCGATAGGATTCTGTTGTGCTCATAGTGGAAGTGAAGATGCTGAATAATGCCCTAGTAGCGAAAAAAGCAAAGAAATCCGTCAAAAACGCGCAAAATGGGACCACTTCCTCTGCCCGTTGACCTCCGATAATGGACGAGTTGGCAACCAACTAAGAGGTCGTCGGCACTCGTTAAACCATAGCTGCCATCATACCACCAGAGATCATACCTTGATTGATATAGCATTCCATGAGAAAAAAATTGGATACGCGCTCGAAGTGGCATACCTTATCAGAATGATAATCGAACAAGTAAATGTGGAGGGGCGGAGCCAGGGTCAAGCGAGGCGTTGAGGAAAATTTGGAAATACGACCCCCCCCCCCACCACCCTCCGCCGGAGGCCGAAGTCCATGAAACAACCCTCTTCAAAAGCCGAACTATGAAAAGGTTGAAAAGCTTGTTTAATTCTCCCCCAAAACTGCTCATAAAAAAGCCCTGCTACCCCACCGCCCACAAAAAAAATTCGTTTAAGAAGTACAAAAGTGAAAAAGTCAAAGAATAATCATTATTGATGAGTCCTACCAAACGAGCAAACGAGAAACAGACCAGAAAACGACAAACTAGCCACTAAAAATGGCATACTATGACAACATCTCTTCTTTATTTATTTCCTCCACAAGACTTACCAAATTCTAGTACTACACAGATTGTGGTTCTCAATTTGCACGTAGCCCTTCAGTTGAAAGAAGCTTTTTAACCGCCTTCGCCAGCTGTGTGTTGACTGGACTTTGGCGTTGACCGTGGAGCAGCTTATTTACTATTGAAATTTGAACAAATATTCAAATGATTATAACTTTCTTCAAATATGACGAATTTTCAATCTGAAAGCAGATTTGGAGTTTTGTGAAGAGCTTTTTCTAATCAGTACTGAAATTACAGGAAGTTATAAGAAATAACAAATTTAGATCAATAACGAGGAAAATTCGAGACGAGCACGAGTTTTTACACTTTCCGGAGCAATAACTTGCTTCATTTCCGTCAAATTCAAAAAGTTGATACGTCATACAAAACTAGAAGATTTTCTCTACCAAACCGTTGCTAAAGCAGCTTCTATACGTCCAGTATTCAAAAAATGGCCACGTTGAGGATTTTGCAAAATTAACGAGGAAAATTTGTGATGAGTGCGAGTTTTTTTACTTCCTAAAGCCATAACTCCGTTCAAACTCATCCAATCCGAAAAGTAAATACGCCATCATAAACTAGAAGATTTGCTCTATCAAATGCTTACTAGAACTGCTCCAAACGTCCAGTATTAAAAAAACGGCTACGTTGAGGATTTTGCACGAGTACCGCCGAAAGGTACTTTTTCGCTACATTGGCACTATTTCAACGGCTGTATATCCTTTTAAGGGCGATTATGTACTAAAGTAAGAGCAGATTTGGAATCACTGCTTTTCTCTTTCTAAGAAAAGTGATTGATTAGCGTTTCTCAACTTTAAAGGTTACATGTTTATAAATTTAACCCTGAAGAGTCCGTTAACGCAATGTTGAATGGTGTACACCTCCCTGTAAATGCGCACGGACACTTTCAGAATTCTCTCGATTGTTCCTGAATTGAGGTTGTTTGTCCAAGGAGCCGTAGTTGAAGCGCGCGCAACAACTAGACCCTTTCTCGGGATGCGCCGTGTACCTCACATCCCTTCAGATTCGGGGTCTTACTTGAAAGATGAAATATCTCTTGGAAAGCGTGCGAAATTCAGATTCTTTAACTTGTGTGGTGATAAAACACTGAAGTAACTAAGAATTACCGGACGCCTCAGAATCACGAAAATTTTGTGTGGGTGAAATATCATTTTCATTGGAAATCCTCTGGCCTGGCATCGACTCATCCTTGATATTTGTCTTCCGACGGTGATGATCCCACTGCATCAAAATGGCTCGATCTCTTCCACCCAGCGGGCCAATACGACCCCCCCCTGCGACGTGTCGAGGATTCCTCAACGCACGCTTGACCCTGGGCGGAGCACAGGCGGAGGCGGAGCTCAGAAAGATTGGCAGCCCCAGGGCGCTACAACGAGCGCACCTTTCAGTCACAAAAAGGCCACATCTCGATTCCTTTGGGCTCTAGCTACTGCTTGAAGTGGTGCTCGTTCTTCCATGCTGCACAGAGACTTTATCGTAATCTCTCGCTTTAACAC
>MU907839.1:0-12856 GCA_036418205.1 Ostertagia ostertagi | reverse complement strand
ACTAATTGGGCATCGCATGTATTTGAAGAGTGAGGTTCACTTACCAGGGTCACCTCAAACAACAAAACGCTATTGAAGAACGATTTTGAGGATTCATACTAATGAACCTAGAAGGCGAGCATTACTACTATCAATGTTTTCCTATCCAGTCTACTACATTTCACCACACTACGAAACCACTCAACAAGTAATAAGGAAGGAGGTGTATATGTAGTGATGATTGTGCTCATTATTATTTACGTCATGAATTGTAGGAACGACAAGTCAACGTCAACCTACGTCTTGTTTGCAAGTCCAATTTTGGAGTCCGATGCTCGTGAGAATGTGCGCCTAAGAAATAAAAGTGCTAGAACGGTGAAAAGTAAATGGAATATTACCAAAGAGAGAATAAGAATAGTGACGTGAATTTTCATCTAAACAACGATGATTTCACATCCGCATGACGAGCTTTAATTCAGTAGATGACTAATTTCCATTTTTTGGAAAAAACTCTGGCTCCAAATTTTGAACGCTGTTACTTAGGCGGCCTACAAACCGTTGCTTACATCAGCAACTTTCGTAGAAAGCTAGTTTTTGAAATCAAAAAAATTAAGGAGGCGGCCTATTTACACGACTTCCCAGGGTTCAGCAGATATTTGAAAATCTTGAAAATCAGAGAACACGTCAAAACACGTCGCTCATAAAAAAATACGATTTGCACAAGATTCGATTCCGTAAAAAATCTTCCCAAAACAGCGTTCAGTCAACGATTCCCGACTGGGGCTCGCTACAGTTGGAATCAGCCCTTTGTTGAAGGATTGGTCTATGGGAGTTAATACATGAAGCGTATCCTTCCGATATTTATGCAGAAGACTTATATTCTTTACTCCAATTTTTTTTGCATTGAAGCAATGCGTTTTTTCCCGTTGTGCTTTGCTTGTTTTACCTTCTTTCAACCCATAACGGACGGCCAGTGTTGTGCGTGCGCCACATGGCGCACGCCGCCACACAGGGTAGGGTTTATGTAGGCTTATGCGAACAGCAGGGTTAAGACGGGGCTAAAGTAGGTGTCCTTGTCTCATCATCCAAAAGAAGAGATTTCCGTTGACGACAACTTCGTAACCCGCCTTTCCGCTTTAAAACTAGGGTGCAAAGAATGAATGGAAGCTGCAGGTGAAATCATGGAAAAATGCGGAACAACAACCCCGAGCAAGGATGTGGCTATATTTAGGGGAAGGGGTCTCGGGACGAGTGAACCATCTGTAAGCCATCCATCAAATAGTAAGCTTATGTAAATTAAGACAAATGTATGTAAAATTTATTGTAGGTTTGTCAAAAATCCACTCGTCCAGGTCCTGGGAAGATATGTTATTCCACATTGCTGAGAGTATATACGGGTATATTAAGATTGCTAGAAACGTAACAAAAACAAAAGAAATAATCGTGCGCCACCATGTGGCGCACGCCGTCCGTTATGGGTTAAATGTTAATACTATTGGGTTGTCCAGAAAATCCTGCGACACTTTGTCCAAGATTTTTGACTGTACCTTTTTTTGTTGAATGGGATATTCAATCAGCACGGTTATCACCGGTAGCACGTAGGAGACGTGTACTTTTTCTGGGCAACTTCTCAACCCTCTTACTTTAGAAATCCGGCGTTTGCTTCGAAAAGAAGCGCTTCATCCAATTTTCGAGGTGACCTCAATCATTGGATTTTTTCTCTTCGAGGTAGCGCTTCAGTGTACTAATTACGCAATATTTAGAAACGACTAAGTCAGGCGAGTAAGCCAAGCACTGCAGAATTTCCCGATCAAAATCCACGATCTCCTCATGTGTAATCTTCGCCACATACAGAAAAAAAAAAAAAAAAAAAAAAAAAAACATACATACAGACGGGTTAGGGTGGGGTAACACCGTATTCGAGAATTTCTGCGTGATTTGACGCATGGCTTCGGCCAAATTTCCGAAGGTTGTTGAAGCCGACAATGGTCGTTACCCTGGTGCAGGTATCCAGCAGCTTTCTGTAGCGAATCAGTTTGCGAACCTCAGAAACACTAAAAAGTCCTTCTTGACGAAGGCCTGCTTTTCGTTCCTGCGGGTAGCTTTCCTCCTTGTCGAATCCAGTAGTGCTTATGTGTATAGTTTAGTCAAGGCCAGAGCTATCTTCATTAGCCATCATTTTTGTCAAGAGATTCCTTTGATGCGAAAGAAGAAGAGAAATCTGAATCATGGTCACACGGTTCGCCTCCCCAGACTGGCGCAACCCATGTGGTGTCAATGGCGAACATACTGATCTGTAACCGAGATCGTGCAGATCCTCGACAATTGTCGAATGAATGCACATAAGCGTTGTTGTTAACCTACTACTGGTACCGACCGGCTGCGCCTCTTAGAAGTTGGTAAACGCCCAGCTCGTGCCCCATTTCGAACAAAATATCTCCAGTTGCGAGGGAACAAGGCCAACGGGACACCATGGCCTAGTGAATGACATCCCCCTGACTACAGCACAGATGCTAGCTGCAAGGACACAAACGGGTGGCTTTACAGGAGCTCGAAAAATAAAATAGGTCAAAAGATGTGTTGATTCAGAGACAAGTTTGAAACAGTTAAACGCCGCACGTAGCCTCCATTTACGCTTCTGCCGAAACCTCCGAAGATACACTGCAGCAATCAAATACCAAAACTACTGGAAAGAGTTTTGGTCTTTTCCTAAAGAACTTGTTTGAAGTGTCACAAGAATGCTGGGTTGTGAACAAAACTTTCGCCCCAGGCGGGACTAGAACCCGCACCTCTCGCTTCTAGTCCCGCCTGGGGCGAAAGTTTTGTTCACAACCCAGCATTCTTGTGAAACATTCGCAACGCGAACTGCGGCGTTAAAACAGCAGTTAACAAACAAAACAAGTCAAATTCTTTGTTTTGTTACGTGTCGTAGGATTTTCTGGAACCGCATAGTATTGGAATGGTCTAGTCATGAGGATCGGGACCCTGCATTAGTTTTTATACTCACGATCAGTCAGAATATTCCGCCTCTTCGTTTAACCCTTCCTTTCTAGAAGGACACACCTCAGAAAACTTTTCTGTCTGCTAAGTCTGTGACCTCCACTACGAGCTTTGGACTTTCAAATTGGAAGTATACGTTTCTGCTGAGAATCCACGAGTGGCATCTGGTCCTTACCTTGACCTTGCCTGTTCCACGAGGGTGTCGGTATCCTCGTGTCCCGAAGTTCAGGCAGGCTTCCCATTGCGCCTATAGTAGTGCTATGGGCACCATTGCCGACCAGTGCAGGTAAGGGGCCTGGCTCCACCAAGTCACGGTGGCGTTTTCGGTATGCGCAGCAGGTTCCGAGGGATTTTCTGGTCCCCCCTTAGTGGATGGGACAGTGCTATTTTTCCTCAGTGCTGTGTTGAATACATGGAAAGAGTATAGTGTTGCAAATTGCAACAAGAGATTAAATAAGATTTATATATGGTTAGAAAGATTTCCTTTAGTTTTCCTTATCTTCTAGCTAATCAGTTTTTTATATTTACATATTTTCTGCGTTTGAATGTCTTATCATCTTCATCTTTAGGCTATGCTTACATACTCTCCGCTTGCCGACGTCTCCGCCTGCATAAAATCCCCCCGACCAGAAGCCGGCAAGTTCAGTCTCCATCGCTCCCCAGCCAGCAAGCACAAGATCGGACCACTTCTGTCGATTCCCTCAAGATCGGATCTTACAAGACAGGATTCCTCCGACCTAAGATTGGAACAATACCCGAGGGGGTAAGCAAGAGCGGAGCGTCATCTCAGTTAACCGTGCAATAAATATTGTATAATATTTATTGGTTTAGCAGACGCAAGAAAACCGCGTGGCCAGCTGACGGCTGATTAAGGCGAGCTAAAAGAGATCCCTCGATATACATAGGCCGTTTACGGTAGTCGCTTTCCATACTGCTACGTTTTGATAGTTCCTCGTAAAGATAATAGAAGCCTAACCGTCTCTTCGATCCGCAACAGTGTTTTATATTGTTAGTTCTTTCTAGGCCGCGTCAAAGTGCACCTCATCCGATAAACATAAATAAAATAAATAAAAAAATTTAATAATTTTTTTTCACGTTGTTTGAAAGTATGAAAGGGTATTTGGTTATATCTATGAATATTCTCATTTAATATTTGATATATGGTTGGTTTGATATTCGCTCGATGACCCGCAGTACAGCTGCAACGGAAGAGGGGGGGGGGGGGGGAGGGGAGGATAGCGCCATACGGATAGACTCAAATTACCATCCCTTTTTGTGTCCATATTGGGTTGTCTCATAATTCCTGTCTCGTTTCTATTCAATTTGAAAATTGTTCCGTCTAAGATCGTTTCATTGCGAAATACGTTAGTATGTTGAAGTATGCTTCAAGTGCCTTAACAGCGTGGTTTCGGAAAGAAGCGCAAGAAGTTCCTTTAACGGGTTAATCAACTAGTAATAAAAATAGGTCAGTGACTGCAATCAATGATTATGCTTTACGATCCTCAAATGAACTCTGTAGCAAGGAGGACAACAGAGAAGATCAGCGCTGTGTTTGACCTCAGTCTCTGCTACTGATAGGGTACTGAGCTAGTGGTCCAATCGCAACGGCAAAGACGAAACGAGCTATGAACTTCAACCTCATACTGGGCCTGCGGTCATTTTTGATGAGCGCCCCTTGCACCCTAAATTGGGAGTGCCTCCGCACGTTGCTACCAGGGTATTGTAGCAGATACCTGAGCGCAGCCGATGCACCAGCACACGCCATCAGTATGGCAAGGACTGCTGCAGAATGAAAGTTTTGATGGAAACCTTATGGTCCGGCCGACCATGAGCGGGAAGCACGCCTGACCATCTGGGGAAAATCCATTCTGGGACGGCAAAAGCAGAGCCTTCCCTAATCGGTCACCAGTGGAAATGAGTCATGAGTCCACTGCGACAACAACATGCGGCACTTCTGATGGCTGCCTCGCAGCCAGGAAGCACCAGCTCAACCAAAGCCCGAACTCCGTTTTCTGAGAATATCGCTCTCGTTTTGTTGGATTCGCTAGGTGGCCTGGTTTGGGAACCACTTCAATGTATGAAGACAAGCATTGCTAAAGTCAGCGCGGAATAGCCCTCTAGGCTGGCTTCGGGGTTGCGAGGGAATCGTCAGAACGTCTCGGATTCTCCTTTCTCCGAATGTATCGCCTAGACCTCACATTGCAATGCCAACTCACCACGTTGTGGAGGAAAGCAGGGCCATGATACCTCCATGCACATCTAGATTGGATCGCTCTATCGATGTTCGCTCCTGCGGCCCTGAATAAGCATCTGCCAGAGAAGAAAGTTAAAGATTGCGGTCACCCCAAAAACGACTTCTCCAAATTCTTCAACCCCCAGTTTCCTTCATTCTGGGCTGGAAGCTTCCAAACGCCCACTAGTAAATGCACGCATATCAGTGACCATGATGGTGGTTATGCTATTAGTCAGTTGTTTCCCAGAAGAGATAAAACTTGAATAAACAAAAGTGTCGAAATTGCGACAGGAATTATGAGACAACCCAGTACTTCACATGCAAACTCAATTTCATGAAAAAAAAAACGGTACAAATTACAAATTAAATCATTGAACTCGTACTATAAATTCAGATTGTGCCTTCAGTCATATAATGAGAGAAATAAAAACAAGACAGGACCACATGAAAGTACATGTGACGAGGAACTCACTTGATTAGGACCAGAAAACAGCAGATTATCAGAGCTGCTCCAAAAGTCACTATTGTATACAAGTACTGCCGTGCAATGATGAAACGGCACGTTCGTGGTTCGCACAAGGCGTTATTGCAATATCTAAAACATGATGTTTGGGAAAGTGAACAGGTGCAATGCCGACCACGCACTCATATCTCAATAGTATTTGCTAAAGCAATTCTCTCTCTCAGAAAAAAAGGAGTAAATTTTAGAGCTAGCCTCAGTTTTAACTTACTCCTTCACTTACTCTGCCTCTACGAACATTTTACCTTGACGGAAGAGCTTACTGTATCATTAAAAATATGGCGGCGGTGATTCATTGAGAAGTAGCGCCCATGCGAGGCAATGTTCATGCCCTGACCGTGTGTCTGATATGCGAAATCCATCCAGCCAGGCAAGCCCTCCGTCCCTCAGGGGTCGATTAATGGATATTGACTCATTTCAGTAGGTAGAAACACTGATTTATACGGATGACCCTCACAATTGATTGTAGTAGGCCAAATCTCGTTCAAATGCCACTGCGGTTCTGAATAGAAGTAGAATACGAGCGTGTCTCCAAGAAGGGCCAAATTCGTCTCATATACTTGAAATAGTGAGAGGAACAGAGCCCACGAGGACACAAAAACAGGAAATAATGAAAGTTACAAAGTTTTTGGAAGTCTTTGATCTCAAACTGCAACGTTTATTGGGGATGAGCGCGCTTGAGTCCTGAGCGACGGGGAGGGTGCCACCACAAGGTCGGAGGTTGGAGAAGGGGAGGTTTACCTATCAGTCCGTGAGGGTGCGTAACCATGCGCGTTACGCACGCGAAAGTTATGTCCACCGACCGGGTACCCCCAGGAGGCCCGTCGCGCGGCAAGAAGGCAAAGTCAGCGGACGAGTCGCGCGCGTACTATAGGGATTTCGCGTCAAGTTAAATAGAGTGTCCCACTGCACGTCCTACATCGCACATCACGCGCTGCAACTCGTCCGCCGACTCTGCCTTCTTGCCGCGCGACGGGCCTCCTGGGGGTACCCCGTCTGGCTGAGCCATACTCGCATCGCTCGCGCCACTGCCCGCCCACACTCTCGCCGACTGGCTCTAGCAAGCAGAGAGAGCATTGGTTGAAGGGTTCAGCACTGGTGAGTGTCGCATCAAGACAAAAACCAATGGTTTTGAGTGTTTCCCATGTTTTTTATTCATCCTTGCACCAGTGACCACTGCTACTTTAACTTCTGATGGGTTGCCTTTTCATCGTGAATTCCTTCTTCGACTGAGTGAATTTAATGAGTTAAGTGAATGATTTGTAGCCGATTTACTCAACATTCTAAACTACGATTTACTAAACTCCTACCACTTGCAAATGAGTTTTTATGAGCTTATCTGAATCGAAACACCAAATGTTACAAGATCAGGAACTGCTGTTGCGTTATCAAATCTACATTCAACATCATCTCTCTCCCACCGCGAGGCTTTTCTTACTGCTCCACTCATTCCTTTTTTGAATTGACCTAATTGTGATCGTACCAAAAACCCTCCTACCACTCAATTTCGTCCTTTTGTATATCACAACAGTACCTGTATTTCTTATCTTAGTGAGAAGGAGGTGTGTATTACTTGTATTACTCTAGTTGAAGCTGTGAAAGGGAAGGTTTCAATTTGATCTGTTTTTCCACGATTAAGGAAAAAAATGTGGAATTATCGAAATAAGAGCAATTGCTGTCTCTCGTCTGTTATATACTTCCCTCTCTTCCCCGCTTAACGGCAGTGTGAGGAGGGTCTCAGAATCGTGTACAACAGATAAATTCGTTGTGGTAAGGGTGTGGTGCTGAGTGAGGAGAGGAGTTGGGGAGATCAACACTGGTGGGTGAGAGGAATCGATGGATTTCGAAATCGGGCATACACCGGCTGACCTGCTGCAGTATTGTAACGTTCTAACTTCGCTGAGCAAGAGACACACGGGAAATATTAGGTTGTCTCATAAACAGTGTCGCTTTTTTTCATCCAAAAAATTTTCATCTAAACCTCCATGCTTTTACATCGTGTTGTGTACCATTCGAAAGAGAATTGTCTGCTCTACAAAATGCTATGTCCCACTTCCACATTTCTTCCAGGGTTTTCAAATTTTGGGCCTGTGAAATGGGAGGTCCGGCCGACAAAAAATGGCCAAACCGACAACTATCTCTAACATTATCTTTCCTTGGGAGAAATCAATCTATGATGTACCTTCTACTTATGCATGACCTCTTCTAATCATTACACTACTAGGTTTTCCTACAAATCGCGTCGTTCAATTTCCAGAGCTGGTTTTTCAACCAGAACTCGACGATCGAGCACCATTACCTGTGATCTAGGTCGAAATTTTTTTATGGCCGAGACGTTGAAGAACTGGTTGAATTTGAAGAACAAGTCATGACTAAGTTAGGAATGTACGACTGGTTGATTTTCTCATTTTCTAAGGGATAATTTTTTTCAAAGAAATGTGGTCACTTTCGCGGTAAAGCACCTTATACCGAAACATCTAAAATTCGAACTAATTCCCAACAAACAGAGAAACAAAACAAATGAGCGAGTAGAGCAGAAGAAGTGCTCGTAAAAGGAACACCACTCGATATGAAACAATGACGTTTACGAGGAACAATTTTAATTTGAAAATTGCTATGGCTTATCCGTCAGCCAATTCGAAAAGAAAAACGGCAAAGCTTTTTCGGCAACCTAAGAGTGGAATGTTTAGAAGAGGTCATGGGTAAGTATAGGGTATATCACTGGTTGATTTCTCCCCAGGGAAAATAAAGTTACAGCCAGTTGTCGGTTTGGTCAATTTTTGCCGGCGAGACCTCCCATTTTGCTGGCCTGAAATTCGAAAACTCTGAAATAGCGGTGGAAGCGGAACACAGCATTTTGTAGAGCAGACAATTCTCTTTCGAATGATATATAAAACGATGTAAAAGTTTCATGATTTAGATGAAAATTTTTTGGTTGAAAAAAAACGACATCACTTATGAGACAACCTAATAATAAGGGTGGAGTGGGGTGGGGGGGATCACTTTGAATGGAAGCATGAACTTGATCTTTTTATTGTTGAACGGCTCTGCACTGCCAGAAAATATCGAAATTTCTTACAGACTGATACTCTTTGGCAATTTTAACATGAACCGAGCAGTATTTATCATATCGAACGGGAATGCATAATGGAAGTTTCTGAGAAGATTAGACATAGCTTAAGAAAATTGTAACCAGGAAAATGTAAGAAGGTGTCTTTGGTGTGGATCGAACAGGCCATGGTTTCCACTTAATTTTTGGCATTTCCAGGGCCACTCGGAAGAAATAAACTTCATTTCTGTGTCTATATAGGTGCACTCATAAGATACATAGATCCGTTTTGAGAAGTTTGTCCTCTTCTGGAACGACTTCCCCGGTAAGAGCCATATAAAGCAATCTTATTGTTAGATGAAACGAAACCGTGCTTTCAATCCAAACATTGTCAAATCGAAAAAATGTTCAAAAGGAGAGAAGGTCGTTGACGTTCACCTGCGACAGCGCCAACATTAGAACAAGTCGATTGAGGAATGTTAAGACGTGGGAATAAATTGCATTTTTTACGAGCAATGTTTTGTAGTGAGCGTTGTTAATTTGCACGGAAGGTCAATACAAATGTTCTTTGAGCCCTAAGCGCGCAAGTAGAGGTTGGAGCAAGGGCTGAAAACTACATAGATCGGCTAACTGTTCCTAGTGTTTTGCTGAGGCTTATTGGCTCCGCTGTCCATCGATCATAGGTTTGTTGCATCTGGTTACCTAGCTGTAGGCTTGCTTTCATGGAATACGAGGCATAGATAATTTCTGTAGGCCACGAATATTCGGGGAAACTTAGAACCTCCCACATAACCACCACTATGCCAAACAATGGACCAAATATGTACATATTCTCGACCCTTAACCAGCCACAGTTTAGTTACGAGCCGGTTTCAACAGAAAATACTTTGAGCTTTCAACTGAGGTTTTGAAAGGAGACCTAGGTATTCTCATAGGATTTGGAAGGCTAATCACAAATATGGGCACCTGAAGTGGTTCCAGAAAGTCGAGACAATCACGACGGTGCCTGTTTCCCTCCTTGGTGGACGCTGCAATTTTGTGCCGCGGCCCTCCTCACATCCCATGGATTTCGTATAGCAAGTGAACAAACCATATTAGCAGAGTGCTTCGGGCAGCTCATAGGACATTAATTGCTCTTGAATAAAAAATCAATAACAAACAGATGGTAGCTACTGTTCACGTGGCAGCTGTCTCGATATAGCTTTACTTTTAAAGTTCGCAGGTAAACTTAAAACAAGCCCTGACTAGTAGGAAGGACACCGCTGAGGGAACTGTAGGGTCCGTACCTACATAGATCTCGCCAGCTTCGCTTGTTCAAACAGCGCGATTAGGGCGCTCATCCTTGCGGGACTGCAACCATCGCCCTGCGTTGCAACGCGTCCCACCCACCGCGATTGATGTAGAGTTCAACGTGCTCTCTCGAACGGCGCGCTCTCTTGCGTATTCTCTGATCACACTTATCCACCAATCCAACCTATATGAAGATTGAGGACAATAGAGCTCCGATGATTTTTCTTGCACTTGCAGTTCCTTTCGCAGCTCAGTCATCACTTACGGAGCGTTCTCATACACGAGTTTTTCCCGGAGCTTGCCTCTTGGTCAGCATTAACTCGACTGGGTTCATTGCTCTTGTTAAAATGATTGTCCCCTTTTCATCAAAGGATTGAAAGGCGTGAGGCTATCTCGAGTATGAAAAAAAATATGATAGAATAGATATGCTTGAGAAACGTACTTTGCTGGCCCACAATCACAGTCTTCGTCTTCCTCGACGATACCGTTCCCACATAGCGCTAGTGTGCTACTTGGGAGTACCTTGGGTTCCGTGAGGCATTCAATTGTCGGAAGCAGATCAACAAGCGCCTGTGCGCTGCATTCGTGATCAAAGCCGCTAAAAAAGATAAGCAGAAATACCAGTTCAAGACTTCGGATCACCTTATCACCATCACCGAGTATAAAACACTTCTTAATTGGAAGCTGCTTACAGCCTGTTGCACGTAGTAAGCGGGCACGTTCCAAAGAGCGGGCCGAGTCGGGGAGTGTCACGTGTCGAAGAGATTTCATCGGACACCAATCATTGCATCCAATACGAATTCCTCTTCCAAAATGTACCTCATGACCCCTTTTTTCGCACTTTCCTTAAGTCGTCATAGACAAGGGGTGTACCGCTTATTAGAGGAGGTTTAACGCCTCTTGGTGAGTTACTTAGAGAATCGTTTTTACGATTTTCAAGGAAGGACCATCTTGGATTTTCGGAGAGGGTAGTGGCACGAGTGCGGATTCGAAGGGAAGAATCGATCTTGGATTTTGGGATAGGGGAAAACCGTCTATAAAGGGCATTAATTGTGCAGAATTTGCTTTTTCAGGAGCCTAGGGCTATGTGAGCATCTCCGCCCCCTTCTACACGCCTTCGGAGAAATAGGGAAGGGAGCGGAGCATGGAGGGTGGAACTGAAAGTGTATCAAGTCATAGCAATCGTCTGGAACTATCGGTCTATAGGGTTCTCTTGACTATTTGATTCGAGGAGGGATGTTATAAAACTACTACTTCTATGCGAAGCCGGTTGCCATGATCTTCTTGGAGGCATAGCAGTCAGCTCGAGCTGAATGTGTGAGTCCCAGCAGATGCGAGAGTTCGTGAAAGAATACGGAACCGTACTCGAAGGGCGCTTCAGGAAAAAACTAAACAAAAAAACAGCTAATTACTCTTTCCTGAGATGAAACAAGTGTCACAGTACCCTCAGACAGGTCAAACGTCCGTTCGAACTGTTCGAAACGAAGGGTCGCATTTTGTCGGAGGGGTTTATGCATTGTATCGCAGTCCTGGGGAGAAAGTGGTTCCTTCTATCAAGGGTTCTTTATCTGAAACCCTCACTCCTCGTTCTTGTACCTTGTACTGTGATACTTATCCATACGGTAAGGCTCACGATCTAAGGGTTTTCTTATGGTTTCATGTCATCGCCTGCGCAGCTTATGATGATTCCCTCACGACCTCACTTCTGGCGGGGACGTGCCCATACTGTATAAGCAAGAACAGACACCACAACCTTATACCTTCCTCTTGCAGCCATACAATAAAGGCGTTCTACTCTCTTTTGTACATATTCTTATATCAAATCCACTGAAACACCGCAAGGTGACATTATAAGTGTCCAACACCAAGTCTCTAGTCACCCGCAACATTCCTAACTTTGTCCTTCAGCAGCAGCCGGGCCTCACGCCGTGTCCGTTTCGCCTGTTCCGTCGCTCGTGCTAACTTTTACTTACGAGATAAACATCCCGCGGGCAGGACGCGAATGCTCAAAAAGGATCCTTTCCTGAAGCCTTTCCATCATTTCACAATGCTTCTGTGTGATCCCTACGTGGCTGAGCAAAGTAAGGCAGGAAATTCTGTCTTAGATCGCGTGGCGACTACGCCTTGGTACCGTTGACTTCATGCATGTGAGCAGGCTGAATATTTTTTGCTGTTTTTTATACTCTGTTCAATACCATAATTTATTTGGCCTACCACTTGTGGTGCAAACCGTACTCCTCCACATGATTAGATTCCCTTTTAACCGTGTCAGTATACTCCGAGTTGGAGCGTACCATTTACATCATCTGAGACATCTTTACGCGCTTCAGCTCAAAGGCGCAGGTAGCACGATGAACTGTGTGCTGTGAAGGGCAAATGTTGTTACTAGAAAGACATTCTGTGCCTACAAGAAAGTACAAGATAGCGCTTCTGAGAGGGAAGTGGGGACACGGCAAGCCCTTTTACTCCTTCCGCCCACCACCCGTCCCTCGCCTTCGGGCTCTAGCCGTTTCAACGGGAAGGTCCGCTCTCCTTGGTTTTCTTCTGTTCTACCCGATTTTTTTCTCCATTTGACGGGCTGATCATCTATGCGTTACATTCGAATGCGATCGCATTGAAGGATTAGAGCAGCGTGATGAGAGTAGCCGTTACTGGTGCCTTTTCCAGAGTTTACATTTATTCATTAAAACTTTTGCAACCAGCATGAGCTGGTTGTCGACAGTTGCTACCAGAAACTAGGGAGTCTTACTCTGTCTTGTCTAGAGTGTAGGGAGCAGAAACGACC
>MU907829.1:0-11829 GCA_036418205.1 Ostertagia ostertagi | reverse complement strand
AGGAAAGAAAAAGCCACGTTTTTTTTTGTGTTCTGAAATAGATGCTACCCTCAGGGAAGTAGTCTCTGTCAGGCGCGCAGCGTTAACATGCTACATCAGTCTATAGTTTGTTGTATAGACAGATATTCACGCTGCTTCAATGAAGGGTTTACTGACTTTGTTGGCTAGCGATTGCTTAGACGACTACGGCTTTAAATTGACCCCGACTCAATTCTTTTTTATTTCAGCCGAGAGATAAATTCCGAATACAGTGCTTTCGTGCTGCAGTCGAATGGGTGGTAGCCAATCATGGTGACGATGGAATTCGCCGACAAAGATCGGCATTAGTTCCGTCTTCAGTGACCACCGCAGAGGGCATGACGTTTGAGGAGTACGTGAGGCATGCGTTGGCTCGGCATCCTGAAATCGCCGAAGCTGTTATTGAGCAGGTGCAGTGATTCTATTACTCCGATTCTTCTTACAAAAGTCTGTTCTCTTCGGGAAAATCAACAAATGTGTGTGAGGAGGGATACGTAGCCATACTGATCGTCGTACTTTCTCCTTCTTCTTCTTCTTCTTTTTCTCCCTAGCGTTAGTCCCGCGCAGAAGAAGAAGAAGAGATCGTCGTACTTTCTGTTGGGTAGGATTGATGGAAAAGGAAGCTGTTTTCTTTCTTCGCAATACGAAATGTTCTCGCTGCCAAACTCCAGGTCCACCTCAGTTCATGAGCGAACTAGGAGTTCCCGCGGCAAAAAAGTATCGCGCCGCGAAGTGCCGAAAATTTGCACTCCGACCTAGCGACCCACACCACTGGGTGTTGGAATTTTCTACCACTTTCATCTTCTATGGTTCGAAGCATGCGCGCCCTGAAAACATAGTTGGTTTTGGATGGTGAGTTCAAAAGTTAGGAGTCAGGCACCATCACGGTTTCGTTACAGGCGTGAGTGCAATGACTGGTGAAATTCGTCCTGTGTAAGCATCCGTATACAGAGCAGTGAAGGATGATTGAACTCTTTCTTGGACGCAAGTTTTTATACAAGTATCCATGAAGTACTCCATGAAAATCACTTCTTTTGGCCGTCTCTTCCGCGTTATCCTTCCTGCCAATCATTTTTCAGTAACCCTCCATTTCCTACGCTTTTCTGTGTACAGGGTGACGAAAAATTACGTGCGTGTGAAATTTCGCGTCGTTATAAACATTGCTCGAGGAAGATATGCGTTCTTTCTTCTTTTCAAAATATTTGTTTTTTGTTTCTAGGAAAAAAAGTTTGTTCCAAGTTCTGGCGAAGGCCTGTTCAAGTCAAGACGCAATTTTGAAATGAGGAAGATCAGCTTCTACCCGAACCCGTGAGGGAATAAGAGCGGAGTATCAGCAACCGATGGGGGCAAAGAATTATTGAGAAACGGAATGATCAAAAGGATCACTGGAGATTTAGAGAGAGAGAGTGCCAACAAAAGGAAAATATAAAAAGTTACGCTTTTTCTCAAGATGGAACTCAGTGTTTCCCAGAAAAATTCACAGCCCATTCTAGGCGGCTTAGAAGTCTCAGAATCGCATTTCACTCTTTATTCCGGTTCTCAGAAGCATTCGTTTGGAAAATACCCTCAAGAATCGTCCCTTGAAAATTTGATGATTTAGAGCTGTATCAGTTGTTTAAGTAAACCTTCACAGATTTTTTATCAATAAAAGCGTGAAATCAATGGGAAGTTCTGCCAAATGAGATTCTTTTTTTTTCTTAGAGGTATTTTTTCAAGAACAGATATTTTTCAAGGAAGCTGTAGTCCCCTTGAAGCAAAATCATAACAACTTGATCTTTCTACAGGAATGGGCTCCGGCCCATGAACCAGCACAAAGATTCACTTCTTCGATACCAGGCATTTTTTTTGCAATAGATTTGTGGCGTACTGTCCGACTACAGATCTGTCAGAATTCTCTGTTTGTGGGTTCATTGAGAGGTGCTGGGGAATCGAAATTCAGAAAGTTCGATGGCCTTGAGGAAAAATTACCAAGATTTGGAATAATTATGCGTTGTACAACCCGCCGCATCATCGGTCGGTGAAGAAACGAAATGGTCTTGTACTAAAACTGATGGCGACCACAGCCTTCGCTACTTCTTCATGAAATGCAGTTATAAAATGTTATTTGTTGTTTCATAAAATTAATTACTCGAAGATTATTGTGGACAAAAAAAATGAAGTTTGGTGTTGTTTTAACGCACGTAAATTTTTGCCACTCTGTACTCGGTTACTCTCGCGATGGTCTCATTTACTAGGCTTTCTATAGAAATATCGTTTTGAAAACAAAAATTATGCTTCTTGAATTTCAGTTTTCACATCATATCATTTGCGCGGGATTTGTTTTCTCTTCAAAGTGGTATAACTTGCTTCTACACTCATAGCAGAGATTTTAAATTTTTAGGCCTCCGAAATGGGAGGTCCGGTCGACGAAAATTAGGCGAATCGACATCTAATTCCAACTCTTTGTTTTTCGACAAATCGACCAATGATGTACCCTCTAGCCCACTGTCACGGCTTTTTTGGCCGCCACCTGAGCCAGGGTCAACCGTCCGTTCGAACTGTTCGAACGAAGGGGTCGCATTTTGGTCGGAAGGGGGTCGCAATTTCGAGGACTGCCAGCCACAGGCGCGTGCGTGGCGTATCCGAGGGCAAGAATTGTTTGTGCAGACCGCATTAGATTCGATTAATTATGCACAGAGAGACAGTTTTAGGCAAATTACGGTGTTTTCCTTGAGGAATAGAGAACAGTTGAATGCATCCCTATGAAAGGTTTGACTTCTCGGGCTGAAATTAAAGTTCTTCGGGACCTGATTTTCTGAGGACGATTCTTCCAGACAACGGTAAAACACATAAGAAAGCAGAAATCTCGTAGTCTTCAAAAATGTCTTCGCCCCTCCCCAACAAGTTCTTTGAAGGAAGTTATTATTGCTGAAAGCTCAAAAACTCGCATGTGCTGCTCAAAAACCTATGGGAACAAAATGTTCGAACGTGTGATTTTCTCGGAAAATGGATTTTGAAAACGGTTTGGTGCTTGTTCAGAAAGAGCAAATCCTGCACTTTCACCCCATGAAAAAAGTGCATCACAGAAATGAAAATGAAGTGAGTTATGGTCGCTGAAAGCCCAAAAACTCGCTTTTGCACGAAAAATGTTCGAACGGGACAATTTTTGAAAAAGGGGACAATCACTAAACTTTTTATACTATTTTGTTAGAGAAATATTTGAAGTTTCTGAAACTTTTTACAGATTCAAAAATGTCGCATACGCCTTCTTAGAATTTTGGGTTTTCCACTTCTAACAGAAGTACTTTCCGGAGAGTTAGGCAATCCTTGTAGTTTTCTGAAAGCGCACCTCAGGCACAATCAAAATCTACCTCAACAAGTCAAAAAATACGTCCCAAAGTTATTCCCCTCTAAAATTTTTTCTTCGCCGCGTCCCGTTCTTCCAGCGCCCGGGTGATACCTGCCGCGCTCCAAGCAGGGTCAACCGTCACGTTCGAACATTTTCGGGATTTTTGCGACCCCCTAGCTCTCGAGGGGTCCAGTTGCGACCCCCTGTTTTTGTTAATAAGAGTGCTAGACATGAATCCGTTGCGCCAGAAAGCGTCTGCGCGTCGTCGCGTCGGCCTTGGAGCGCGGCAGGTATCACCCGGGCGCTGGAAGAACGGGACGCGGCGAAGAAAAATTTTAGAGGGGAATAACTTTCTTGGGACGTATTTT
The DNA here is from genome assembly GCA_036418205.1 of Ostertagia ostertagi. Classification (NCBI taxonomy): domain Eukaryota; kingdom Metazoa; phylum Nematoda; class Chromadorea; order Rhabditida; family Trichostrongylidae; genus Ostertagia; species Ostertagia ostertagi. The sequence goes on along the minus strand of MU907829.1, from coordinate 8,115 downwards.
TTTGACTTGTTGAGGTAGATTTTGATTGTGCCTGAGGTGCGCTTCCAGAAAACTACAAGGATTGCCTAACTCTCCGGAAAGTACTTCTGTTAGAAGTGGAAAACCCAAAATTCTAAGAAGGCGCACCTTCAACTTTGAAGGCCCATAAAATCTTTCGTATGCGACATTTTGGAAATCTGTAAAAAGTTTCAGAAACTTCAAATATTTCTCTAACAAAAGTATAAAAAGTTTAGTGATTGTCCCCTTTTTCAAAAAATTGTCCCGTTCGAACATTTTTCGTGCAAAAGCGAGTTTTTGGGCTTTCAGCGACCATAACTCACTTCATTTTCATTTCTGTGATGCACTTTTTTCATGGGGTGAAAGTACAGGATTTGCTCTTTCTAACAAGCACCAAACCGTTTTTTCAAAATCATTTTTCCGAGAAAATCACACGTTCGAACATTTTGTTCCCATAGGTTTTTGAGCAGCACATGCGAGTTTTTGAGCTTTCAGCAATAATAACTTCCTTCAAAGAACTTGTTGGGGAGGGGCGAAGACATTTTTGAAGACTACGAGATTTCTGCTTTCTTATGTTTTACCGTTGTCTGGAAGAATCGTCCTCAGAAAATTTCAGCCCCGAGAAGTCAAACCTTTCATAGGGATGCATTCAACTGTTCTTTATTCCTCAAGGAAAACACCGTAATTTGCCTAAAACTGTCTCTCTGTGCATAATTAATCGAATCTAATGCGGTCTGCACAAACAATTCTTGCCCTCGGATACGCCACGCACGCGCCTGTGGCTGGCAGTCCTCGAAATTGCGACCCCCTTCCGACCAAAATGCGACCCCTTCGTTCGAACAGTTCGAACGGACGGTTGACCCTGCTCCAGAGGCTGACGCGACGACGCGCAGACGCTTTCTGGCGCAACGGATTCATGTCTAGCACTCTTATTAACAAAAACAGGGGGTCGCAACTGGACCCCCTCGAGAGCTAGGGGGTCGCAAAAATCCCGAAAATGTTCGAACGTGACGGTTGACCCTGCCTGTAGCTAATGATTCCGAGCAGTGTCGCTGTAGTTCCTTATTCAAATTCTGTTTTTCCTCAGAACTCGATGGGTAAGCGTCAGATCGAGACCCCAAATAAATATCTTACAGGTAACTGTAAAACCTTAGTGAATGCTCGAGAGCAAGTCTGCGTGATGTCTTGAATGGATGCCTGAATTAGTTTGTCATCTTTCAGTTTTGTCATGAGGTAAAGGTTCTTTGTTGTCGACGTGGTAATTCTGTCGACTTAGCCATTTTGTGCAACGCAATACCATTAAATTCCGCGTAAATTCATATAGGGGGAACAGGTTAAAGCTAGTTGTCGGTTTGGCGAACGACCGTGACTGAACCTTCCAACTCGCAGGCGTGAGTTCCAACGTGTTTGCAAAGGATGTGGAAGGGAAAGATAACTAGTGTAAGGCAGGCAAATCTTTCCAAAATGGTAATCTTCATACTTGATGCAACCGATGCGATTTAAGCAAAAATTTTCCGTTTAAAAAAAACTTTTTATGGGACTGCCCTAAATGCATCTGAAATCAATACAGAAGTGGATGGTTAAGGGAGCCAAAGTTCGAAGGTAATTATGTGGCCTGTTTTTGGGTTCTAAACTGTATTGTAGCTAATCAGCACTAGTTTATTTACTGCTGAATTATGAGTGTCTAGAAACCTAGCATTGGTGAATTTATCTTCAAAATGATCAAAATTTCGCATGCTAAGATATAAAAATGAACGTCTACCTTCTTAAGAAAGTCAACCATCACTTATATATTCGTTTACAGTAATATTTAGACTCAGGATGCGATGAGCGAGTTAGAAGATTCGTCGATCAGGTGGAAAACGAATGGCGTCGATTTTTGGTCGTTCACTGCCTTCGCCTACTCTTCGCTCCTCTTGTAGAACATCTCTTGATTATGGATAGAGTTGAATTTTTAAAGGATCATGGACACCAAGTAACTGTGATTCCTTTGTTTGATCCGAAAATATCTTCTAGGAATTTGGCGATAATCGCTTTCAAGCCATGTGCTTCTCAATAGCTAGGCGTTGGAAAGAGTTAAAAACAGCAGGTCATATGGAATCTCAAAAATGCTTCCAGAGCAGGCCTCGACTTCATTGGGTTGACCGGACCTTGCCGCTTTCAAGGTCGACCATATTCAAGGATCTCCAGAAAAGCTATCCATAATTTTTAGTTGGCTATAAGTCTTGCAACAATTTACATTTGATGCTAGAAAATTTTTGTGAGAACTTGTGAGAACTCCGAAAAATCCGCAACATGTTTGCTTACGTAGCATCCACCTTTGCAATTTCAGCCAACCATCCAGCTCGTTGTCTCGCTACTTGTTGTGGATATTACACATCGATTTCGCGAAAAGGTCTTCGTGCCCATAATTTTACGAGCACTGCTTGGAATGTTCCGCAAGTCATGCTACACCTGAGGATTTGTCAGAAGATGGGCGAGGACACGCTTCTCTCAATTCATGGTGCACAGGCACTCACTCTGCTCACTGTTGAATTTTTTATTTGAAGATGATCCACACTCCAACCACCCCGTGACTGACAATCACGATGCTCTATCTGGCGCTGCTGAAAAGGGATCTGGATGGACTATCGATCATTTGTCAGAGCAATTTCGATGCAACAAGGATACAGCACTGTGGCATCTCCAAAGATTTGTAATCCGGAACTGTAGAGTTTGGATCCCACATGCCTTGAGCCCAAATCAGCTTCAAACACGAACTGTCATCGTCATGTTCAAGTCGACTTACTATGGATTCTTCGATTGACCATCTATCACAACTTCTGAAGATGAGGGATGGTAGTGTGCTGACAAATAAAGAAGCGGCAATAGTCCAGCTCAAACGCTTCGGGAGTTCTTACTGCTGAAGTAGAACCTCGTCCAGGGTTTCATATAATAGGTGTATATCTTTAAAGCGTGTTACATAAACAACTTTTTTTCTTACAGATTGTCATACATCATCTTGAACCACCTCGCCTCATTATAAAAATTCCTGGAAATTTATACAGTAGATTCCGTTTCCTTCACTAACCATGACCCAGAGAGCTTGATCCTAATCTGATAAAAGACTATTAGTCGTCGAACTTATCTATAACGAGAGTTGGCATGTAACACCATATCCTGCGAGCTCGAGCCAGAGGATGCCCACCTGCTTCCCTCTCCAGACCACGTCCTAGAGAAGAAATCTCATCCTAACCATTGTGATGTCAAAATCGACACCTGATCTTTCTTCGATTAGCATTCAGCGGAGTTCTACAAGAGACATCGAACAGCTTCTAGTGCGTTGGCAATAGGTTGTAGATATTGATGGTGTGTAGCATGCTGGAATGAACAAAACAAAAAGATAACAAAAATATTAAATCGAGATTTAGCCAGTCTGTTGCAAGACTTATGAACAACCTAATATTTCCGACACTGAGTTTTTGTACGATTAATCAAGTGGAAATATATAATTAATCTATCTAGTCATAGTCCACCAACCACAGAGAACCTAACACGGCAATGTTGTTCTTCCAGGATCGACAACGTTTAGGTAAACCCTATACTTCACAATAATTCTGACATTACATGTTAACTTATACCATTGTCTTGAAAAACGCTACATAACTTCCGAGCGGCCATTCCTATTTTTTGTTTCCTCTTGTAAAAAACACATCTAAAACTTGTTGTTCCCCCTCTTTGTGCAACATTTCGATATGCACGATTCAAGAAGTGGGTACGAGATAAAAGAAGTATACGCAAGATTGTACTCCTTCAAAAAAATATTTTACTTGAGTATGTCATGTCGTTATAGTGTTCAATTTTCACAATCGATGAGAATTTTATTGGATAACCCAATAGAATTGAGAGTCAGTTTGCGAACTACTGTGTAGTTCCCTGTTTTTATTTTGTTACGAAAAAAAGTTGGTCCGTTTACCTTTTGCAGAGAGAAAATAATAGTTGTATTGACATTCGCATCCGGGTATGTCGTGACCTCCTCGAAGTGTAGTACCTTTGCAGTTGTTAACTAAAAATGCATGTAATAAACACATTGTTCGGCTGAAAGCTTGCAATTCATCTAGTTTCAATTTAGATTCAGACGGTAATCGGAAAATGTTCCGTCTTAATTATCCACAACGCTTCTCATATTTGTTTGTTTTCAATTTCTTGTAGTGTTACAGTGCGTTCATTCAGGGTCAACCCTAGTTTCCCTGCAAAGGTTTTGTGTGAATGTAAGCCCTTGATGCCTAATAACGCACGAAATACTGGGCTGTATTTGTCCTTCCCCCAACCTAGGTGGTCCGAAAGTTTCCTTTGAAGGGAGCGATTGCGATAAGGAAGAAGCGCATCGGAGAAGCCTGTGCGCTACATGAATCAGTCACCTGGCTGCCAGGGAAACTAATGCAGCGCTTTCACGAGACATTTGTGGCTGTATTGCGTAGTGACGTTTAAAAAAGCAATGACCCCAAAAAGCGGGAGCCGCTCATCAGTTGGTGAATATCGGTCGAGGAAATCCTCGACAGGGGGGTCGTACCTGTCGGGCTGGGTCATGGGGGTCGTACTCTTGAGGGTCAGTAACAGCAGTGGTATCGTGGTGCAGATAGGTAAGAGGGTATAGCGCAGCAGAAAATGAAAATATCTGAAAAAAAACATGATTATGATAAATTATTTTCTTTGCAGGTTCAGTCGCTCCATTCCTCCACCTTCATGAGAAGGGCGTATTTGAAGGCAGTACAAAGAATGAAATGAAAATGCATCCCCGCAAAGAAGACTGCCACATGTGCGCACGCGCTGCAAAGGCACCTCCTCTGCCTATCGCTCGCTCCTTCTCCCTTAATACCTCGCTGAGAATGACACTGTTGTTAGGGACCCTGTCGCAAAAACGACAACCGTGAAGGAAAAGCCCTGGGCAAATGAAGTTGTTCTTCAGGTTGTAGGAGTTACGAAATGCGTTTACTACAATGCAGCTTCTGTCAACTGGTCATGATCATATGACACCTTCGAATCGATTCTGCAACTTCGAGTGAGGTCGGATGCATGGCCTATACTCAGACAAAATTCGATGATGACGATTGCCCCTTTTCCTATTGCTTATGTTGGGAGGATGTTTTCTAGACCCATTTCAAGCGTTGCCAACAATTACACTTGCAATGGTGAAGGAGGGAGCGGATTTTCAGGTGGCCGGATCCGTCCTCGATACATACTCGACGCAGATATCTTCTCAACTAGGAAATGTAGAAGAAAGCTAAGAAGACCATCAGAAAGCGCAAACCTTCCGCTTTCCAAAACTATCTTCACTTTTTCAGGATCTCACGTTTTAAGAGAGATATTGCTCTTGAAGTGGCAAAAACTCGCGTGAAAATTTCAGCGTCCTCGACGTTTACTCGACGAAATTTGAGAGACCCTATCTTTCTGCATGGAAGGCTTTCAGAGCAATTTCAATACTTCTTGGAAACGCGAAATCCAGCTCTATCTAACCCTACCTCAAACTGCTTCAAAGGTTATGAAATGGAGGAATGCAACCTTTTCATCGAGGGTGTAGATTTCGACGGTTTTTTTCGGGATTTCAGCAAATCTGACCCAGTGACAATCGCGCCGCAGCTGCCGTTGAATCGGCCGTTGATTGATACACTCGGCTGTTTCGATATACTCAAGCAGGAATTAAGATTAAATCGCAACCCCGTGCCTTCAGGATTTCTGTGCATTTCTGAACGAACCTGACTTTGAGGTCACACAAAGTTAATGCCTCTTTCCTCGAGTCGATATTTCAGTAAATACACAAAAGTGTGCAGCGATGAAAGACAGTGCATAGATGACAAGATGAGCGTCCATAACATTATTTTGCAGAATTTTTTTTTGATTTGTTTTGCAGGATTTATTTTGATTAATTAATTGAATTAATTTGCTCTGTTAGAGGGGGTCGTGCCAGGATCTCGATTTCGGGGGGGGGGGTCGTACCTCTGCGACCACGTACTCGACACGATTTTCACCCTGCCTCAGTAAGTTTACTTGCGCGATTTGGATGAGCCATGTTGCCAGCAGCAGCAGAACTGATGCAACTCGATTGGGGCGTGGTTTGGCATGTGTTGCGATGATCTTGTTCATATATCTACAAGAGACTTATAGCCGACGCTCGTACTCAGTCAGTGCACCATAAACTCCCCATTCGAATGAAATGGACTGCAGTGGAATGAAGTCTAGATGGTTATCACCTACATTGAGCGACTACGACCAAGAAGGAAGCGTTACTGTCTACAAAACTCCTCTCCTGCGACCACATGTACAGGGGTTCCCATGTTCGATCTTCAGTGAGTAGTGACCTGTCACAGTCGACCTTGTTTTCATGTAATGTGAGCTAAAATCCAAAGTTGTTAGTTGATCTATAGCACATGTAGATATTTACATAGCATAGAAATCTGACACGAAGGTATCCTTGTGAGGATGACCTGTGCTAGTGAGAGCGCATACTTGTTGGTGATAGGCCATGGGATTTATTCATTCTTTCTGTAAGAGAGATCCATAGAATGTAATTCAGATCAACCGAAATCCCGCCTTCTAGGAGCGTTTGCCGCATCGCTGGCGATGATTCCCTCACGACCTCACGTCTGGCGGGGGCGTGCCCATACTGTATAAGCCTTGAACAGATACTACAATCATATATACCTTCTCTTGCAGCCATACAATAAAGGCGTTCAACTCTTCTCTCTGTACATAGTTTTCCTCCTTCACATATAAATCCACTGAACACCGCAAAGGTAATCATACACTCCAAATCTCGAAGTCTGATTGGGCGTGTCACCGGAAATGACGTGGCAGCCACCGCACTTGATAGAAATTGCGCGGATAAGCTGCTTCCAGCATGCTTCGCTGATATCTGGCGGAGTATCTTATCCACGTGGCATCTAGCAAGTGCGATGGCTGCCACGTCATTTCCGGTGACACGCCCAATCAGAGTTCGAGATACCGACTGTAAAAAGGATCCCATAACCCTAAGTCTCTAGTTACCCGCAACAGCGCTGGTGTACTTAAGTGGGGGCATCCCCACGCGATGACCTTGGAAGAGCTGCAATTCGAGGTAATGTAAAGTTTCTCACACCTCTCCTAGTCCCAAAGCAACGTTCTAGGACCAGTAGGGGGGGGGGGGGGAGGAAACCTTAGCATGCTGGTCTTACGCCTTTATCCACCAACCTTTTGTGGGATTTTCCTCTTCTGCATTGAAGGATGATAGGAGTTCTCCACACACGCTGTGAGCAAAACCTTAACTATTGTACTATCAATTGGAAAGCTGTCCTCCACGATTTTAATCGACTTTGCATGAGATGTTATGTTCAGTGTCCGCTTCCTACTTTTTTGCTGGACAGGAGAGTTTTTGAGCTAATGCCCACTACCACAATATTCACTCTAGTACTGCTACTGAATACTGCTAGAGCAGATACAAGTCATCTAATCTTATTATTTTCTCTCACAACAAGTTCTATCGGTAGCCATTCAATCGGAAACAGTGCCAACAATAGTGAAACCAGACGTGAGAGTACTGTAATCGCTTGCGGTACGCAGTTGCACGGGCGCATGGTGGGAGAAATACGTAACATCGCGTTTCATCGTGGGTCTTCACCATCAACTTTTGAAACCGGAATTTTACCGCCATATGTATGCTGCGCGGGGAGTTTGAAACGTGCAATTTAACGTTTGCTCTCCCGGCCGTGATTATGCTTTTTCGTTTGTGCTTTGCCATTTGTTAAACTCAGTGTAGTTTGCCCGTCAAGACCGCTAGCTGAGGATTCTGCCATTATTCTGTCATATTTTCTGTTTTACATGCCGTTAATTTGTACTCCTTAAATTTTAGGGCACTGCAGAGTTGGGAACAAATCATATTATTCGCTATATAATCATGGTAACTATCGATGTGAGGGGAGTGCAAATTATGTTCCCGTTTCCTCCATACGAGTGTCAAGTGGCATACATGGAAAAGGTGATCGAAGCAATTGATATGGTACGTTCAGCTGAACGTCTTTCTTCCTTTAGATTTCAATGATCGCATTCTAAGAAATTTGACGCCGCCTTGGGTCTCCCACGGGTACTGGCAAGACATTATCCTTG
>MU907828.1:0-14126 GCA_036418205.1 Ostertagia ostertagi | reverse complement strand
TTTCCGAATAAAATGACTCGGAACGAATGCTGGCTCGAAATGACTATCCGATTGATTATCGTAGTGGTTGATCTAGGTGATCGCGCGGGAATTCCTGTCGCCATTGCTGAACAGTGGTCACTGCATTGTATCGACTGCCCTCGCGATGCTTCGTGTTAAACATTTTTTCAGTCTAATTGTAAGCAAGTCAGCCAAGTGCACCCATTTAACTGGCGAAATTGGAGAACTGAAAAGGAGATAACAACGCTCAAAATAAACACAAAACTTCTTCTTTTCTTATTCTTCAGCGTTTGTCCCGCTTGTTGGCGGGGTCCGCTTTTCTGATGTGCTGTCGCCACTTTTCCCGATTAAATGCTTGGTCGGGGTGGATGTTAACCAACTTCAAGTCTGCGTGCAACGTATCGAGCCAGCGCTGTTTCGGGCGCCCCTTGGGCCGCTTTCCGTGCACGTCTATGTTGAGGCCGATCTTGCGAACACTGTCATCATTTCCGCGAAGAACGTGGCCAAACCAACGAAGCCGAGCTTCGCGCATTTTATCAGCAATGGGAGCTACACCAAAGCGTTCTCGTATGACATCGTTCCGGACGCGATCTAATCGCGTGACACCAGCCGTCCAGCGCAGCATCTTTGTCTCCATTACGCCAAGGCGAGTTTCAGTATCCCTGGTCGCTGGCCAGCACTCAGCGCCGTACAATGCCACTGGTCTTATGACTGTCCTATAGATCTTCGATTTTAGGCGTTCTGGGATTTTCTTGTCACAGAGAACTCCCGTCATAGAACGCCACTTGGACCAAGCCGCACTCACACGCGAGTTCACCTCAGTACTCATACTGCCATCAGACGCAATTGCTGATCCAAGGTACTTGAATGTCGTTGCACGTGTCAGCTCTATTCCATTTATTTTGATAGAACCGCACTCGCTCGTGTCGGTTGTCAGGTACTCAGTCTTCCTAACGTTCAACCTGAGTCCGAACATCGCTAGGCGATCGCACCAAGCTTGCGCTTGTTGTTCGAGTACGTTTTTGTCTTCGCAGGCGAGCATCACGTCATCAGCATAGAGAAGCGTCCATGGAGCCGGTTTCTGAAGATCTCGTGAGATGGCATCCATGACGACAACGAAAAGAAGTGGGGAAGCGCAGAGCCCTGATGTACCCCAACAGAGATGGGGAATTCCTGTCGAAACGCCAGCTGACGTTTGCACTCGGCTCTTTGGGCTTGAGTAAGCATGCGAACCCACTCGATAAGCTCTTCGGGGACGCCATGTTGTCGTAAGGCGTACCATATTACTTCACGTGGAACGCGATCAAAAGCCTTCTCCAAGTCTAGAAAGGCAAAATGCACCGGCTTTTGTTTTTCACGGTGTTTTTCTAGCAGAAGACGAGCGGCGTGTATGGCATCAATGGTGCCGCAGCCAGTCACGAAGCCGCATTGGTTCACGGTAAGCTGGACTATGTCACGAATACGGCGATCTACAATTCGTTCGAATACCTTCATGCTGTGGGAGAGCAGACGAATTGGTCGGTAGCTCGTGCAATCTGCAGGACTCCCCTTTTTCTTCCAAATCGGGATCGTCGTACTCTGTTGCCAACTCTCCGGCACTTTCTTTTCTGCGACGACTTGGTTGAAGAAGTTCGTCAGCCACTCTGCTGGATTCCAGCACTGTGACTTCCACAGATCGGCCGCCAAGTCGTCGGGACCCGTTGCTTTACCTGTCTTCATCTTCTTCAAAGCCGCCTCTGTTTCGCTCACAGTTATCTTCGAGACAGGGCCGTGGACCGGAGGAGCAGAAGGTATTGGCGGGTGTGAGAATTCCACTGTCGAGATTTTCTCGAAGTAGTCGTGCCACCGCTTCACAGCCCTCTTGCGGTCCATTACGAGTCGCCCGTTCTCGTCATTGATGCCAAAGAACTTCTCGATATCTTCGGTCTGGCGATGGCGAGCCTTGGCTAGTTTGTAAATATAGCGTTCGCCGTCGCGCGTCTCGAGCTTCTCGCTAACGCCATCGAGATGAACTGCTCTAGCAACAGCCACAGCTTTCTTTGCTGCCTTCTTCGCGCTCTGATAGTTGTTCCAGTTATCGCTTGACTTGTCACCGAGAAACACTTGGTAGAGCCTTTTCTTCTCCCGTACTTTTTCTCTGACAGTGTCGGTCCACAGCCATGTCTGCTTGTCGATTTTCCGCCGTCCAGGCTTCGTAATGCCAAGCTCGGAGCGAGCAACACGGACTATCGCTTCTGTGGCACATTTCCATGTTTCGTCGACAGTCGTTACTGGCGGTAGCCGAATGCGACTGAACAGAGCGGATTCCTTTTCTTTCAATCGCCACCACTTGATCCTTGCAGGCCCACACCGTTCGGCTTTCTTGGTCCTTGGAGGGGCAATCTTTAATGTGCAAATCAGTGGTCGATGTTGCGTAGCGACTGTCTCGTACGGCACTGTCTTCGCGTCCGTCACTAGCCCTCGATCACGTTGCCTGACAAGAACGAAATCAATCTGAGTTCTGGTATTACCGCTGTAGAACGTGATGAGGTGTGAGTCACGTTTACGATAGTTTGTGTTCACGATGGTGAGATTGTGAGAGCTTGCATATTCAAGAATTCGCTCACCATCGGCGTTTCGTGACCCATAACCAAACCCACCATGACAACTATAACCATCTTTCGCAGATCCAACGTGTCCATTAAGGTCACCTGCGACAATGATAGCGTCCTCCGATGGTACTTCAGCTGTTTTCTCATCAGCAGGGTCCCAACCAGGGTCAACCCTGCGTTGCGCAAATTCCCAAATTTTTACGACCCCCTTCCTTTTCGGGGGTATCGGTACGACCCCCCATATTAACTATCATGTCTTTCACATAATTTAATGCTCATCAATGCTCATCAATGATGGCAGTCACGCCCTGTCTCGCTCAGAGGCGAAATCGCGCAAATGAAGTTTAATTCATTAAAAAATACGAACCAATACATCATTTTAATCGTAAAGATTTCTACTTTCAGAAACCCACCAGGATTTTTTCGATCTCTCAACTTTCCTTACCTTATAATCTGAAAAACTAAACCTTGTAGCAATTACATTGCAATCCAAACCCCTCCATTCAGAAGGTTATATTTTCTTTCAGAAGCTGTTTCATGAAATCGGACACCAAAATTTTGAAAATATAAATAGTTTTCTTCCTGAGGAGTATTTGAAATGTTGTGGATGTTCAGTATTTCAAAAAATCGTCCCGTTGTTCCGTTTTCTGTGCACACGCGAGTTTTTGACATTCAAACATTCATAACTTTCTTCATAATCAACTTTTTGCAAATGTCTAAGGCTAATTAGAAACTAGAAGATTAGCTTTCGAACAAGCACCTGAAAATTTTCCAGCGATCATTTTTTCAAAAAATAGTCCCGTTGTTCCGTTCTTGGGTGGTTTGGGGTCCGATTTTTGAGAAGGCGCGAGTTTTCGACATTCAAACGTTAATAACTTTCTTCATACTCAACATTTTGCAGATGTCTAAGGCTAATTAGAAACTAGAGGATTAGAGCTTTCGAATAAGTGCTAAAACTTCTTGAAATAATCACTCGCTCAAAAAATAGTCCCGTTGTTCCGTCAATTCCACCTTGATTTTTTTCAAGCCTTTTTCCTGGACCGCGACTATGCAGTCTTTAAAGGCCCATAACTTCCTTTGAAATTAATGTGATGAGAAGCGGTAAAGATTGTTGGAATCCACTCGAAGAGTACTTCATAACAACTGTGAAATTTCCCTGAAATTCCTTCTTCTGCCTCAATTTTCCTACGGCGTCTCTAGAACTCAATTCAGCAAATTCGCTACACTTTGTTTCGCTTAGATTTTATTTGAAAGCATCAAAACTCTCTTCAGAAAGTTTGTCTGCGCTGACAGAGGAGGCGTTTTTATGGAAAACGCCTGCTCGGGTATACGCCGTGCACCTATCTGTGGGCAGAATTCGCACTCGCATTTGAAAGTCTTCTGTTTTCCTGAAGAAGGTGTTAGTATCCTGATTGAGTTGTATGTGCTGTTATATGGCACTCTTGTTTCACTTTCCCATGAACTGCTCTACACTTTGTTCTCCTCGGGATTTCAGGAATGTTTCATCATCGAAGACAGACCATGTTTTTGCACTACACTGTAACAAAGTTTTTGGCTATTGTCTATTGTACTCTTGATCTATGCCGCGGAGCAAAAGCGCCGTCCGGATAGCGTCGATTAAGGATAATAAGCTGATGGTGAGACTTATAGTGCTCTGCATGCTTTAATGCTCCCATGGAGCTCATGTCTGTGTGACTCTCCGACAGCGTGCAGAGCTCCTGGAGAACATTAGAGGCTGAAAGTGCACTCCCGGACACTGCACTTTTCAAGCCGTCTTGCAGCCCGTCTGTGGATACGACCCCCTCCCTTTTCGGTCGGCTGAATACGACCCCCTCGTTGTTCTTTGCGCAACGCAGGGTTGACCCTCTGCCGGAACTCGTCCTTGGCTCAGGTTCCGGAGAATTCAGTCGTTTGGAGGTGCGCCAGAAGGATTGTATTAGGTACCGGATATCTTAGTGTCGCTTTTCTGAGTTCAGGAAGTTTTGGGGCCGATTACTATGGAAAATCAATATCCCAGAAGGCAGTTTTTGCTCATTAATATTGCGAAATATGTTGCTTACCGTCTTCTATTGTTGGTTCACAATTTAACTTTCCCCCAATTTTTATACTTTTTTGAAAATTCCTGGGTCCAGTGTGCAAATTCGCATGTGTGTACCAAATGCTTCAAAATTCTTGCTGAGAGCTACAACTTCCGCCCACCAAACCAACATTGCATTTGTTGGAGGGAATACTACCATTTAAAATGCTCATCGGTTTTTCACAGTTTTCTTAAAAGACAGTAAAGTCTTTGAAGGGATGCCCGCAACCGTCGCCAAAAAGGTGGTCCTAGCTAAATCAGTCAAAACGGGGCTGCACCAGTCTTGTGCTGGAATGGTAGGACACCCTAGCAGTTACTGATCGATGGTGCACAGACGCTCTAACGAAGTTGATTGACCAAGAAATTCTAATAAATGTGCTCATCTGCTACTCACGTGTGCTCAAAAAGGGTGCGTTTTTGACCCTATGTGGCAAAAAAGACTCCGGGAAAAATTGTCCAGTTGAGCTGGTAAGTAATAAATTTTTCCACCAAACAGTGCAGACCCTACTCTAACCGATAGCCTCGACCCTACTCTAACTAAATGTATACATATTTTGTCCAGGCCCAACTGTTTAGCAAGGTAGAGGGATGATTTGTCAGATGATGTCAAATTCGACCTACCTCTCTTTTTCGTCTCAAAAAATTCCTAACTTTAATCGTACGAGGTTTTCACTCATACTGGTAAATGGGAAAGGGCTAATGAGTCATTCGATGGATATGCCGTTTCACTCACTGGATTTTGAATTAAAATATTGGTGGTCCGAAACTCGCGGTGAAAAAACGACACTAAGATATCCGGTACCTAATATTAACGTTTTTACTGCTCCATAGCAACAACGATCTTCATCAAGCGGTCATCGTAACGTTCGACATTCGCAATAGAATCGCGGAAACGTTCAGAGACAACCACACCGACGCCGCTGGTTGTCCTGGGACTGCCACAGAGAACGACTTTGAAGCCGCGGCCAATGTCCCTCGACTTACAGCAGGACCACCTCGTTTCCTGCACGGCACAGAAATCAATTCTTCTTCGCTCCAGTGCTTCTACCAACTCGCACGAGCGACCTGTCAATGTGCCAACATTCAATGTTGCAACGCGAACCTTCCATACGTTGCGGGACTTTTGGACTAGCCTAGTTGCCCCCCGATGCCGTCCTTGCACCGGAGACCCTCGCATACTTTTCACACTCGCCGGGCTTTGCGAGTGCGCGTCGGCTCCCGCGGACGCCGTAGCATTATCTCTCGATTCACATAGCGACATGACATTTGTGATGTGACGTGGGTGTTCGTAGGCCGGCCTGTCACGGGGGCCTGTCGCCTGCATTCGAATGTCCGTGTTAGCTCAAAGTAAACGCGGATGAACGCAGGTCCCTGATTCCGCAAACACGCAACAAAAATTCAGTTAGTGATCTCTGTTCTTCAGTTTACGAAATACATACCCTCCATTTCAAAATACGAGAAGAGCGTCGGCTGCAGACAATACAACGCAAGTGGCGCCTTCACAGAATGTGTATGTTTTCTGTCATATGTACATACATGGTCACGTTGTCCAATGAAATTAATTCAGTTCCTCAATACAGGGTCGATATATATACGATCATCGACAAAGATTGGCCGGTATACCCTACTCCCCCAAATTTTTTACTGCTTTTGTTTTCAATGTATTTTATTAAGAAAAAACAATTATATCAGATCATAATACATATCACACCATTACAATTTCGACGACGATGACTCCAGCAGCTTTTGAGTGGGAGTGGCGAGAAATTCATCCACTAAGCTGTTAACCTGAGACGGCTCGTCCTGCATGACCCAGTGTGATGCACCCTTCGATGAACTTCAGCTGACCGTGTCGGCAATACTGGAAAAACCGAATGAGGCTCGCCTTGCTCCTGTACAAAGGGCTGATTGGAACGAAGTGCTTACCTTCAGGCTCGCTATTGCTCCTTCTTTGACGAGAAACTGGTCTTCATCTCCCCAAATTATGAGCGTGGGAGGCTAAAAAACGCATAGCAAGGCAATGGTTTGCTCAGAAAAACAACAAAAATTCAGACACACTGAAATCCAGGCGACTCATCTTGCAAATGCGTTCATCCCATGAACGGTTGTTTCTTCAGGTTGCGGTAGTAGTTTATTGGTCCACTCAGAGCATCTGGAAGATTGTGAAGACGCTTAAAAGGACACGATCGAGTAATAGTAACTTTGCATTCAGATTCCGTCTGACAGATTACAGCTAAGAGAAGGTTTCAACATGCGGTTCAAATGGGCACATGCCTAACTTCGGGCGCTTATCGATTGGAAGAATCCCCGGATTGTTTGTTCGAAGTTACCAAACACATCACTGTCCCGTAACAAGGCCATACTTCCCAATGTGCTGGAAGTTCCCGTCTATCGCATATGTCCACCTAAAAGGAGTTACCAATTACTTCCACAGAGATTAAATAAATCTCACCAACTTATCTGTTTTTTTGCAACCACGACACGGTGAATGGCATTAGCGAAAGCGATGTAAGCAAGCGCAGCCCTCACGCTGAGAAAAGTCTGGCGCTAGACGATACCTTCCCTCTAAAAGGATCCCCAATACGACATTATCCAACGATCAGTGGTTGATATAGTCTCGGTGAACATGGTCCACGCTCGACACGCCTTCAACTGGCCCTACAAAATATCAAAGTGCACGAGAAGTAGGAGAAGGGGAATTACTGCTGGAAAGGATACATTTTGGAAACTCTCCGAATTTCGAGGGAAACTTCACAACCACCAAAAAACCTGCATCCTTCAAAAGAGCGCGAATCTAAGTATACGACTCAGCTCCCCCCAGAATCACAAAATACGAATTTATTTGTTGGGAAGTTTCCAACAGACGGAGTGACTTTCGATGGCCGCCTCAGTCATGTTAAGCTTGCACCTGCTCGCTTTCTCCAACTCATCAAGCCATCTTAGTTGCCCAAGCCCTCGTAGTTGATGCATTTTTGACCAGTCGTTAATAGGCCGCGGTACACCATGCAGTGGCAACGTCTGCCACCTAAATTAAATCAACACGTTCAACAGTTCTTCTATACCTTTTTGGCTGAACACATGTTTCCATGCTTCGAGATCTTCGTCAGTGAAATTCTGAGCGTTCCGAATTCCGGCTTTCTTACCACGTAGCATCACATCAAACATGTGAAAATCACGATTTTTCACTGTTAACTCGGGCACAATTGGGGTTTGGAACATAAAAATGTACCTGAAAACAAACATTTGGAAGCTATTAATGATAAGCTAGACAGGAACAATCTTTCACAAAAAGGTACATTCCAGCAGCAGAGATCACGCTAAACATCGGTGTGAGGTATTCGGAGCTTGTTCCCATGTGGGCACGCCTTATTGTTAGAAAATGGGAACATGTGATGCGCCGCACCCGCCCCCAAAAAAACTTCTGGGGCGGAGTGCAGCAAGCACCAACTCGGGGAGGGATCCCCAGAACTCTGCTCTCTAGACGCTTCCCCCATTCTTGACCATGAGAGTTGCGACTTGACCAGCAGAGACGTAGAGGTTTTTACACCATCCCCGAGTTCGGGCATGCTGCACCCATCTCCTGGACGCTGTGAACAAAAATGCCCACGTCTCCAAAATGATCCTCTTCATTTAAAGGCACAACCCAGGCAGAGGTCGTGTGAACGCTTCTCTTCGGTCTGTAGTATAGACCCCTAGAGGACAATCACAAATGTGGCGTTCTCGTGCACGGAAACCGACCGATAAGAGCGCTTGGGCCTTGCAAAGTAAGCTGCCCAAGCTGCAGACTTTTTTCTCTTATCAGGCTGTTGTCTGCGCGATCTCTCATCTGTAGCGCTCTCTCGCCCATACTCTCCTCTCCGCGCTTAGTCTCTCATTCCCTTAGCACAGCCGATTAGGAAGGTGAGTGAGCCCTTAACCTAAGCGTTTTTGACGGATTCTTTTCCTTTTTTCTTTACTGCCGGCCCACTTCCCACCAATACATTCGCATTCGTGTACAAGAGCCACACCAATGTGATCCTGGGGCATGCCTTTAAACGTATTAGTCGAAAGTGTTACTCGAATTTATCGTTCGTATTGTACTACCTGAAACGACTTAAGGATAAAAGTTATTACGTGATCAATCTCTTTGTGGAACGCGTCGCACACTCTAATAAAGGAATCCATTCCGGAGAAGGCATGATTTTATCTCACCCATAAATCACTCGCTTGGGACTTATGTCCACGATAAAGAAAGAAAGTAACAAAAAACTGCATTTTTGTTGGTAAAATATTCGAAAAACCGGAAAGACTGTGGTAAACTATTTGAAAAACCGGAAGGACTGTGTTAAGTGTCCAAACTCTCGCCGGACATCTGTCAGAAATGCTGGTGGCGGGGTAATTCTACGTAATTCACGGAGTGCTGTACTAGAAACTCTTTTTGAGTTTTCGGGTACTGACATCTTCACACTTCGATTTCATCGTATTCTATCAATTATTTTGCCTCTATTTCTCCAAAATCGAAATCGCTATCACCAAATTCTTTCATCGTCACCCATCTTTTCTATCAGCGAGCTCCCGCGATCTTTACACGCAACTTGATTTCACGGAATCGATCAGGATCATCATTGGTTTTTGAGCGGTGTAAATGATCGAGAACAAATTGTATGATGCTAATCGACTGCTTTGGGATATGCCATTTAGAGCACACGGTAAACCATTGAGAATGCGACAAATTAAGAATCAGTGTCGCAACTTTCGCATACGCATACAGAAGGCCTACGGACTATCGGAGTATTGGAGACTACTGGATCGGAGTATCGCCCAAGCCTATGTTCTCTCGTACCGTACCAGTTTCAAACTAAATACCTCCACCCTATTCCATTTGGTCCGTTCCCCTGCCGCCCTCATCTCACTTTCACGAAAAAAGGATCGATTCAATTAGGAAACAACCACAACTACACATCAATCCCAATTCTGAAACTGCTTTGCCACTAAAAATGATCGGAATCAATCGAAGTGGATCGCAAAAACGAGGAGGACGCATGGCGCAACTGCAAGACGGTCACATTCGCCGTAGGCCTAAGCCCATGATGGTAGACTTCACGAGGAAAGCAGAACTAGCGCATTGGTGGCAAGTGACAGTCAGTCATTTTATAATTACAATTCATATAACCCAGTTGCACACACGCATAAAGACAGAATCAATGCGATTGGTGTTAAATAGTGGTGAATTTGACTCGCAAACTCTAGATAGAAGTCTGGGAACGTGTGGCATCCTCGGAGGCAACCATAACTATCGCGTCACCCCTCGTCGCTGTTTCCGGAAATTCGTGGTACAAGGTAAGAGCGAACTACGTAAGATGGGTGAATCCTCCGAAATTCCCGCAGACCGAGCTTTGGCAAAAACTATTTATTTCCCAACACTTCCGAGTTCCCCCTCCCTCGCTCTGCTTCGAAGAAGGGGAAACTTCTCTGTGGGTAGGAATTATTTCCCCCGAAATTCCTTTTACTCAAAAACTGCCTCACGTAACACCCTGATTTCATTACAGGTCACTTTATGTCAAAAAAACAAATAAACCTTGGTGCACATCTTTGGCAGGAATGAGGATGCGAGCGCCTGACCACTTTCGGTGTTACAAAACTGAATTGAGTTCACTGAGGACGGTGACGACGTAGAAAACGGTGACCAGGCAGGCGTATGCATCTAGAAACAGACGGAAAAACAACTTGGGCAACATGGCTATTACTATTATATCATGCCAATGTGCAAAGCCACTACGAACACAAGCCTTACGCGGACGCAAATACAAAAAACATCGAAAAAATGGTTAACACGAAGCATCGCGAGGGCAGTCGATACAATGCAGTGACCACTGTTCAGCAATGGCGACAGGGATTCCCGCGCGATCACCTAGATCAACCACTACGATAATCAATCGGATAGTCATTTCGAGCCAGCATTCGTTCCGAGTCATTTTATTCGGAAAATCGATCATGGTGGATGCCGTTCCAGGAGTGTACCTTCTATATGGAGTTGGTCTCATATTGAACAGTCATTGATGATAAGATCTGAGATAAAATTGGTTACATTAGATGCAGGGTGAAAATCGTGTCGAAAGACCACAGATCTTTTAACGACACCTCCCTTACCAGTTGACTCTGATACGACCTTCTTATCCTCGCACAACCGCCTACAAACAGGTTTCTGACAAACACGTTAGTATTAAGCTTCGAGAGCCAGGCAGCGCAGAGCACCGAGCCGGATTCCAGCCCCTTTACAGGTTCAAGCTCCAGAGGCAGAGTTTTGCTCATTATTCGACATTTCTATGATGACTTCAATTGTCTATTACAGTAAAAAGAGTCCAAAAGGTGTCGAGCGGTAAAATCACAAATATTTAAATAGCTTACTACCCAAAGACGGGCTGACCTGTGAAAGACGAGAGAAGCAGAGGAAAAACAGGAATTAAACATCTGTACAAAAAAAAACGAGAGGCAAAAGGGAAGGAAACAGGTAGCTGAGCATTGCGCTCCCATCATATAGAACTATAATTTCCACTGACGTCGCGAGGATTTTCGATTGATGCGCGTCAGCTGGGCATCCCAATCTACCCTTTTTGGGTGAACTAAGCTTCCCGCAATACTATGAAGCCAACTTGCAATAAAATAACTCGATTTCCTTAAAAAAAAAGTGACATCGTGCTTAAGTAATTCGTACCCTTTGTTGGGAAAGAGCATGGAATAGGCATTTGACAACTTTCGTAGCTTCAAACGTTTATAAGGATTCAGTTTGGTAAAATATACTCCGATGACATGTCTGAGGTTTCCAATACTGTAACTGACTTCCATCTGCGTATATTGTCTAGAAGTTATGAAACCGATTTTTTCTATTGGATTTAGAATTCAGCTGAAGACCCGGCCATCATACATTTATTTTGTTGATGTTAGGCCAGTGCTGAGTGGACCGGCTTCCATGGATGGTGGCTGCCGATGCATAAAGATGAAGTTTTGCCGACGATGTTCACTTAGAAACGGGAAAAGGTGATCAGAAAAGAACATTCTGATATTCACTGCGTAATAACTTCGATTTGGTAAGGCTCGTGCCTTCCAGATGTCTCTTCTTCATAACGCAACTAAGATTTTTTCCTAAAACTTCCGCGGATTACAGTTGTGGTAAAAGAACCAGCCCCCCACCAAGTTGGATCTATGGATCGATTCGAGTGGTCCGTCATATAACGATTCCGGACGCACTTGCTCTCTAATAAGAATTAGATCGTGGTGGCATAGTGAAGACATAATGTCTTTGTGCTAGGTATGGTCACAGATCTTCAAATGAATCACCAGGAAGAACAAATTTCGCCGTAGATGTCTAGTCGTCCGGGGTGGCTTTGTACTTTTGGAACAGTGGAAATTTCAATGTTCTTATAAAACGTTTATAGCTAATAGCGATTTTTAAAACAAGACTGACTATAGTTTTAGAGCGTGCCAAATTCAATAGAATATGTATCAAAACCACGGAAACGTTTATTCTAATTCGGAACAGATGCATTCAAGGGTGGCTTTATACTTTTGAACTGTATATTGCACATCGTACTCTAGACTTGATTTTGTATATGATATGTTAAGTCGGGGCAATTTGGTTGTGCGCCAGGCCGAAAACAAAACAGCAAACTTCTGATCACTACAGTACATCGCCTTGATGATCTCGATGTCTAGCTTGGAGAATTTTTTCCTCTGCGAGCATTATACCTCATTCGCTGTCTAGCGCCTTATTTGTCCACATTGTGGGCAAACTGTTGATTTATTTCGAATTATTTGAGTTTTCCTATCGTCTCCGTATTGGCGTGGGACGGAGGGCGGAAGTGGTGCAGTGACAAGTGGCGCGCTCACCACGCGAGCGGTCCGGGATCAAATCCTGGGTCGTGAGTCGCCCGGGCCAACCAAGCCTTCCATCCCTCCGGGGTCGGTTAATTGGTACCAGACTTGTCTGGGAGGATAAAAACACTGACTTGAACATTGCTGCCCGCAATCATTGCAATAGGCACTCGATTCAAGCATGCGAATTATAATGAAGTAGAAGCGCTGCCGCTTCCCAGGGATTGATCAATGGCAAAAGCTTTATCTTTTATCTTTATTGGTCGTTCGTCTTCGAACTTCAACTTCCATTAACTAGCATTTTAGCCCACCACCCAACCTTGAGATGTGTCTGTGAAAGCACCGACTTCAAGCACAACTGCGGAAAAATTTATTCCAAGAGTTAGAAGTACTATCATTTCTTACAGTGGGTCGCAACGAGTTTCAACAGTTTGTCGAATGAGATCCTTGTCCAAACTCTGAAAGCATTGTATTAAGCGTTCACTGTTATTAGAACAATAATCTCCCTGAACTTTTCAGTCGTGAGTTAGCGCCATAGCGAATGAGTTTTATGAAGTTAGCGAGCATCAAACGACTCGATTCATGCAACATCCGAGTGAAATTTCATTTTATGTTACAATCGTTATTCAGGAGAGAAGGAAAAGCCTTCCGTATTTAAGGCTAACCACGGTACATAAGGAAATAGATCTAACCATTTGCAGCGAGGATACACATTACAGTTGTATTCGTCTTAAGTCTCTGAGCTCAGAACTGCTTCCCATACCTGCGTAATAGTGTTTGGAAGTAGTCAGCGAGACTTTCTGGCTCTGTTTGCATATTATCCCGGGCAGTGTGGTCTCAGCTGTTCGAAAACACACAGGAATCTGTATAAGCAACCCTCGATAGTAATGATGTCAATAATCTTTCTAGCTGTGTTTTCCAGTGAGCAAAAGACTAAAGTCAACAGCGAGTCGACCTAGCGACCTCCAGTCTTTGAGCCCAAAGCACTACCATTGCTCTTTTCCGCCTGAGAATTACGTCGATAACTCGTATAATGGATGGGAACATACATTATATACTATATACAGGGGGGGGGGCAAAAAAAAAAGACATTTTGCCTATGTCGGACTTCGGCTCTTTTTTCTTCGCAGAGATTGCTGTCGTTGACGGGAGTTCCTCAGCAGAGTATTCCCTAAGTGTTCCTCTATTAGTGTACGCAGGCTCTCCTTCACTGCCCTCACCGTCTTCAGAATATGACGTCATCTGTCACCGTCGTCAGGCTCAAGGAGGTCTACCGTAAGAGCTTCAGCCTGAAGCTCTTACGCAATTTCGTGAATCGATTTAATGTTGGATAGTTTTCTAGAGGCATTAGCTACCACTGTGCAAATCCCCTCGGAACTAGCTTTCCAGTAAGGGTCGTTATGGTACACGATCCTTCGAAGACCCCATTGAGATCGACCAGTGCACCATGTTTCCAGGGCTAATTCTTCTGATGCCGTCCACGTACGTGGCCACTATGAAGATTTTCTTATAGAATGGAATGCACTCTTTAATAATAAGTTGGAACCGTTCGGTCTGAGTTGAGTAAAATGTGCTTAAATCCATCTGGAAGTGGAGGCAAAATGTCT
>MU907822.1:0-14115 GCA_036418205.1 Ostertagia ostertagi | reverse complement strand
CTTTTGCCAAAACTCAGCGGAGTGCTGGTCGTGCGGGAAAGGAGGCGACCTTACTTTCGAGTTGGAGTTGTTCGCCTAATTATGGTGACTATCAAGATGATGATTCAGGTGGCAGTCATTTGCAGCTCAAGCAGGAGAATACGCTAAGAGAGGTAAAAATCTTGCCGCAGCTCCAGAATTTCTTACCGGGCTAATTCCGGATTATGGCGATTTGCAATGTCATGAAAGAAATAAATATTGTTGCGGTACGAGGGCTCCTGAAGAGCTGCCTCGGCAGCTTTAATGTTTCGCAGCCTACTCCTCACTACCAACGGTGCTCATAAACGAAGAATTTGTAGTGGAGCTTCCGCAAGAGCCCTACCTGTAATGGAGTGTGAGGGACGCTGCTGGCTTCTTATAAAAATATCAAAAGATCGGAAAGCGCTGGTAAAGGTGAAACACGCTGTAGCGGTGAACGGCATGCCTATTGAAGCTATTGCAGATAGTGTCGGTCGTTGACACGAATCCATAGTTATGGAGACATTTGTACTAGACAGTGACTCGGAGTATGGATTTACTAGTGGTCGAGGATTTTTTGAATTTTCTTGGATAACTACTGACTGCAGAACTTATATCCACCTCGTGGATTGAAGCCTTGAGAATGCTCTATCATTTGGTAGTCATAAATGTTACCTATGAATTTTTCAGAAAAAAAGAAAATTTTGGAAAGAGTGTTGCAGAACTTTCTTTCCAACCTAATAATATCGGATAATAGCCAGCACGTTACGTTTTCGTAAGATGACTGATACTAGAGCATCTATAAACCACGATTCCCTCTAAATGACGCTTCCCTCTAAATGAGCTTTCAAATGAATCAGCGAATTAGAAGGGCGCCCGAGGCGTGGCGCGCACCAAGGCAAGGGATGTAGTGCAAGCGCATGCTCGGAGCTTTCTAGCACATCCTAAGTTAAACATGAATTGGTCTTCCAAGAAGTTACGGGCAGTGAAACCTAAGAAAACCTCGTTTTCGAGAAAATGGCTTGAAGAATACCCCTCAAAAAAGTAACAAAGGGACTAAATTTTTAAACTGCTGACTTTTCAGGAGCGCTTTGGTGCTCGTAATAAGCTTGAATCCTGTAGTTTGTATACCATGTTCAGCTTCCCAAATGAATGACTTTGAAGGAAGTTATGATCGTTTGAAAGGTAAAAAAGTCGCGGTTCCAAAAAAATAGTAACGCAAACCCCCAAAAAAGTAACAACGGGACTAATTTTTGAACTACTGATCTTTCAGGAACGCTTGGGTGCTCCTTAGAAAGCTTGAATCCTGTAGTTTTATTACAAAACCCCCACCCCCCGTGTCAGCTTCTTTAAAAGGCACAACCCAGGCAGAGGTCGTGTGAAGATCAGATGTTCGGTCCGAAGTATAGAACCCTAGGGGACAATCACAAATGTGGCGTTCACGTGCACGGAATTCGACCGACAAGAACGCTTGGAGGTTGCAAAGTAAGCTGCTCGAGCTGCAGGAACGGCTTTATAAAAATAATAATAAGCTGCTCACCTTGAATGCGCTTCTAGGCCATCCTGCTCTCTGCGCTTAGTCCTCTCGTTCCTCTAGACAGCAACTTAGGAAGGTGAAGTGAGCCCTCCACCTGAAAACCGTACTTCATTGGCAATTCTATTACCGAAATTTTCAATATACACTGCCGGCCCCTGGCCGATACTATTCACATTCGTAAAAGAATGCCAAAAGAAACGAAAAAACAAGACAGTAAAACGCGAATCCTGGGCCGTTCCGCTTCTTAAATGAATGACTTTGAAGGAAGTTATGATCGTTTGAAGGTCAAAAAGTCGCTTTGCACAGAAAAAAGTAACAACGTACTAAATTTTTATTAAATTAACTTTCGAAGAATTTTTACCCATGGTTGGAGAGAGAATAATTTGAATTTTCCAAATCAAATCACTTCGGCGCAGCTGAAGCTCGAATATGAAGGAAGTTATAGCCTTAGAAAGAGGTGTGTAAAAATTGTGTTGCAATTGAAGAACGTGAAGGATTTCAGTATTTCAATTGGAGCGATAATTTTTTCTGACTTCTTATAAGTTTTTATCAGGTCAATATTCCGGTCACTGGTTCAGTTTATTTCATCTCCTAGTTTGGTAACCCTTTGGAGTACACGGATATCTTTGAATGCATCTCATTTTTTCGTGTTTGGAAGCAGCGATGAATATCTGTCGTGGATTTTGCTAAAGTTTCATCTTTGATGACTTACGTAGAAATAAATATTGATGGTAAACACTGTCTCTACACAAGTGTCACATACAAGGGGGTCGTATCAAATCACCCATGGGGGGGAATATTACTTTTCATAGACGTTTACTTCATCCAACACATATGTACCTTATACATACATACCAAGGAAAGAAACAATTTAGGAATAGAGCAGGTAGCACGTTGTAACCTCAGAGGACTTCTTGAGCCAAAACGGCATTAGAGCATACTGCGCACAACGATGCCCCTTCTTATCGTATGAAACCCTGCGTTAGAACCTGGTTTACTCTGGAGCACGAAAACATAAGATGTATTAGAGGTCTACATATAAATAGGCGATTTTGATGTTTTTTGAGCGTTTATTTGACAACGTGACAGAAGTTAAATTATTCGAAGCACTTGCTCTTATGTCATTACTTTTTCAACATTTCTGACGGGAATTTGATTTCGCGATAGGGAACTGTTTGTCTTATGATTCAACAACTGTTTCCACGGCAGCTTCTGGAATTTCCCTCTCTCTTCCTCTAGTCACCTCTTGTGAAATGGACACCTTTTGGAGTCGATACGTACAAAGTGGGTGTCTTCGGTAGTATAGAAGAGTATGATCATAATCATAACACCTTATTGAGCACATTGACGACATTGAGACGCGGTAACGCGTCTCACTTTGCGCACCTTGTTGGACATCGAGAAGCGGCTGCGCGTCTCACCCTCATCCCTTTTCTAGCGTATGCGAGATTCTCCCCAATTTGCTTCCCTATATTCCATGGATTACAACGTAGCATAACTGAAAACGACATGGTCACGGTATGATCAAATATGCTCCAGTTTAGCAGAATTTCTTTTTTAGCACAGCGGAATTGGCAGCTCGGTTCATCCTCGTTTTCTTCCTATTCTGATGAACATGTCAGAGAAAAGGTAGTGAAAGTAAATACAAACTAAAGGGATAGAAAGATATATGTTTCACTTGACACATCCACATCGAAAATAGTTTTGGCATCCACTACAGAGAAAAGGACTTGAATTCCAATTCTTCTTACCATTTCACGTTTTTTGATCGGAATTTCGCTACTATATCTTCGATTACTTTCTACGCATTGAATATTGCTGAAATGTTTCAGCAAGAATGCAAACAAACAAAAACAAAAAATGCTGAAATGATTTCGTACCTTTCAAGTTTCCCAAGTTATCGTTCGAAATTTGAAGGTATGAGGTGCCATCACACTCACAGTAATTCGCTACACTGACACAGCAGGATCAGGTACCCTTTATTCGGAGGAACGAGAAGACGTTGTACTGCAAGTACAAACACAAAGTGTTTTTTTGATTCGCGGTTCAGTTGAGAAGTGGCTTTTCTTTCTTTTTTCGCTGTCGTTAATAGTGGCGTGTAATCTGCACCCGATGCTCTTCTCGTTCTCCGTGGTAGGGGTGTTTCCCATTGCTAGCGGTCATTCGGCTCGGTGTCACCCCCAATATCCACAGCACTCTCATCAGTACAAAGCTCGATTATGCTGACCGAATAGAAATCATATAAAAGAAGTTATTACGCACAACCGTCATGTCTATTTTTCGTACCGCAAAAATTAACTTG
This sequence comes from Ostertagia ostertagi, assembly GCA_036418205.1. NCBI lineage: Eukaryota > Metazoa > Nematoda > Chromadorea > Rhabditida > Trichostrongylidae > Ostertagia > Ostertagia ostertagi. The sequence continues at coordinate 10,279 of MU907822.1, read as the reverse complement.
GTCACTACTTCTGCTACAGGCGGGGTTTTCACCTACTGGTCACCTTACCACTTCAGCAGAACGTTTGCGGACGAAGTGGCACACACAACGAAACCCTCTCATGCCGGCAAAGCATAGAAACTGACGTACCATGATCAAGGAGGAATTCGCTATAAGAACAACTAAGGTCCAAGAAGGGGAAAACTGCATAGTTGAGAAACAGGCGGACCTCGTGAGGCTGACCGACTCGCAATTGTTAGCGAAAGATGTCCTCGGCGCTCCAGCATGGCTCAGTTTTGGCGCGGTTGGCGGGGTACGCCCACCGACTATCTAATCACTCGCCGCAGGTCTATACGTGGCGAGTGATTAGATAGCAGAGAGAGCGTAGTGTTGAAGAGGGCACAGCGATGAGAGTCGCATCAATGCGCAAATCAACGGGCAAGGAAGGGGTCCCATTTCTCGGGTTTCGGAACCGTTTCTTTCATAGCTGTGCTCCTGATTCACCTCTATCCTTATTCCAAAGATAATAAGGGCTGAATCGTTCCGATGGCGCTTCTTCGTACTAAGCAGATGACAATCGCTCTGGACAAGTTCCGTGTAATAGTCATTATGTGTGTGACTGGTCCATTACAATTCCATCAGCGTTTGCTTTATGGCCATCCGAGGGATGGAGCGGCCCAGCATTTAGTGGAGGGAAATCTCCTTTTGAAACGACCAGAGACGATGCCTTTTCGCTCAGGATTTTCCTTTTTATCACATTACCAGTTTAGCTCCGCCCGCTACCGCGCGCATTGATAGAACTGACAATCGATGAAGCTTTAGGTTTCACCGCTAAATTATAGCTGCTTCGTTAAATGTATTACTGTCCGTTGCATAGGCTGGCTGTATCTCACTGTAGATAAAGGATAAAGGATAAAGCATTTGCCGTTGATCAATCCCGTTTTGGGATGCGGCACGCATTCTACTTCCATTTGTACATTCGCAGTGGCATTTGAATGCGATGTGGCCTATACAATGACTTGCGGGGGCCAGCCGATGTTCAAGTCAGTGTTTTTTATCCTCCCAGACAGTCTGGTACCAATTAACCGACCCCGGAGGGATGGAAGGCTTGGTTGGCCCGGGCGACTCACGACCCAGGATTTGATCCCCGGACCGCTCGCGTGGTAAGCGCGCCACTGTTCGTACATCAGACGGTCCGCAGCGCCTCTTATCTGCTCTTATCAGTCGTTATCACTTTGTGACCCCCACCAAATATGTTCCGTCCCACCCCCTATATCATATCAAAAAATCAGCTCCTAACGACTGCTGCGACGCGTGCTATGAATTTCGTGACACACACACACAACAGACAGACATAGCGCTTTATATATAGTAGGGATATTGCTAGAAACACGTCTTGCACGTCGCACGCCTACCGTTGCAATAGATTTAATGGAAGTTCATATGTTCAATCGATCTGTTTTGACTTTAACTTGTTCCACATCAGAAAATCATGCTAGTTCCTCTCCGTCACATACTATGTTGCATAATCAGTGCTCACTCCAGCGCAGGACTTGAAGTGAACTTCAAGATAAACATTTTTGATGACTAAACGTTTTTGATGACCCATGATCAAGTTTATGTGGTAGTTCCACTGCCAAGGAGGAAGGATAACCATCACAGACGACAGAGCATAACAGATCAGCGATACAACACAGGAAATATTGACGAGGTGGGCGTGCACGGTTCCATAGCGGTCCAGGTATCAAACTCGTAGCATACTGTCAGCTTCATGTCCCGACGCCCTTCGAGGCATGGAGCTGACAGTATCTTTGCAGCTGTTAACGAAAAAACGGAAATAATAATAATTCAGTGAAGCTTGATCCCCCGGCTCATCTTTGAAGGAGAATCTCACGATAAGGTCGCAAGCAGGGTCAACCGTCACGTTCGCAATTGTTCAAAATTTGCCACCCGCATCTCTCAAGAGAGTCCAGGTGCGACCGTCCTCCCGTGGCTTATTGCGCTTTCCTTCATTTCAGCCCAGAGAGGTAATTTCTCTAAAACTAATACTAATGAATGGAATGTGAGGCAATTTGCTAGAAATCTGCTGCGAGATGCGCCACGCTTGCACTCGTGCTCCACATTCCCGAAGTCATTTCAAGGTCCATTAGTTCTCACAACGGCACTGCCACTTCCTTCGGAGATTGAAAGAATCGTTTACAGAAAAAACATTACCTCTATCTCCACCAGGAATTAGTGCGTTGGCCGTCTTGATTCATGAGGATATCAAAGAAGAACGAAAGAAAGCTTGGAGTTAAATAGTAATCCAGCCAAAAAGAATCTATGTGAAATTTGAATTCCCGCCGTAAAACTGTCACAACTGTTGGTATTGTGGATTCCAACAGCAATTCCCGTCCCCAGTGTCACAGATGGAGTTCCAGCAGATGGGAAGGAACGGCTTTCCCGCAGGCGATTCCTTTAATATGGATATCTCTACGCCTTCCTCCACTGCTCGCCGCGTAGGCGATCCTCGCGTGGGCAATCTACCACCTTCGCAGTCATAGGCTTAAAGCAACAGTCCAGGGAGGGTTTCAACTAATCCAAAGCTGAGGTGTGGAAGCATGCCCCAGCCCAAGTGAAGTCGAAAGGAACTGTCACTGAAGTAAAAACTCACCTCTGAAATGCGTGAGAAGGGCTCGAAGTTCGTCGAAAAGGGCGGGTCAACCGAGCCTCGGTTGACCCGCCTCCTTGCTGCTGTGAAGAGCGCTTGCTCGAATAGCGGTCGTTGCGGGACCGCCGCGCTGTATCAGGTCGATTCCATGAGAGCGCAACTTAAGCGCTTCAATTTCGATTGCTGGCAAATAGTTATGTATTTGCAAGCATGCATGGCTATTTGCCAGCAGAGCAATTGGAGCGCATGTACTAGGGCAGGTTCGGACAACTCGTCCAACGCACGTCTCCCTAAACGGCAGGGGGAGTCCCTGTCTAAGCCCCTGCCCGACGTTTTTTTCTACTTTTTCTTTCTCCATTGACCAACTTCTCACCTGCAACGTCATTATAGGTGGTCCTTACCCCACGAATTCGTTCCTGGATTGTTGCTTTAAGGCAAGCAACTAAACCAATGTGTAAGCATGAGCCTGAGCCTAAACCCAAGCTCAACCTTAGGACTTATGATCGTGCACTCTCTTGAGGTTGTCTCTCCATGACTCTCTCTCCTTGCAACGGTTGATGGTGAACATAGACCAGCGTCATGAAACATACATCAAGACTGTCACACACTAATCCCACCGCCGGAATTGCTATAAAAATCACCTTCCTCCACATTTTTTTTCGGTAAGAATTGTAAAAAATCACCATTATCTCAAAAATGACTTCCTTCCCTACAAATAGAACCTTTCAATTTCGACATCAAGATTCTTTCTATCCCCTTAATGCCCCACGCGCGATCCCCATCCAAAAACCCAGCCACTCTGTTCTCCTGATTTTCCCGCAAACGAATGACCTTGATTGGTGTCCATGCTTGTGCGCCAATTTTGAGAAGCGGTGGAAAGGGGTGCTTCGATTAATGCTTCATCGAACAACCTTGCCACTAGTCAGTTAGCGTTTTGATTTATAGCTTTGCAATGCAGTCCAGATGACGTGCATTACATGCTCATTTCGCCTCCACTCCTTTCGTGGAATACTACCTCTCTGCAGGTCGTGTTCCTTGATTCAAAGCATCGGCTACCTTGGGATCAGTCCTATCCTGATTATTTATTTTTATTATTTACTTATTTATTATGTTCACGTAGAGCTGACTGATTTGAGAAACTTAGTCTTTTAATTGAAGTAATGCGGATAAGGGATCAAATCGTTTCTACACTTTCTTGAAGTATATTCATCGACGGGTACAATCCGAGCTGTTTCTTGAACGCGGAGTTTATGATTTGAGAGCCGTCTATTGGAATTATGGTAAAGGTGGTCAGTGGTGCCGCGATGAAGAAAAACCATGAGAAATGGCCTAGAACTCGGGAAATGAGAACTCTCCTAGCCCGCTTGATTCCGCACCGATTCTCATCGGTGCTGCCCTGGTCAACGTTAACGCTCTCTGCTAAACGGCTAGAGACATACGGTGAGTGGTTAGCTACTCAGTGGGCGTACCGCGCCGATAGCGCCGCGGGAGATGCCCACTGACTGGCTATGCTAGTTCGCCGGCGCATGCCTTCTGCTGCGAATTGCTTGTCGATCCGACGCTTAGAGGTCCGCCTATTTTTTAGAAGGCAAACTTTCCCCTCTTCGACTTTACCATGGAATTCTCCTTTGAACGATCCCACTTTCTGCTGGGAAAATCCATTTCACATTATGTCTCGCACCAGTTTAAATTCCTGAAGCAGAGTTTGAATCAATGTTTTCCTCATCCTCTTGAAAATTCCCTCTCTACCTTCTGCAGAATCTTCGTCATTTTTCAGATTGTGAACTTCTTATGCTTTATTGTGTCAGCGAATAGGCATCTGTGCAATTCGCCTATTGTTTGCATGCTTGCACAATGATTCCTGATCGTGAGCATCATGCAAATTGATTCCTTAGTCAAATAGAAGGCATTTCGTGGATATTGAGATCACAGCGGATTTTGCTGCAATCTCACGGTTGCTCTAGCAGCTTAATTTTGGGGCAGCAAAACGCAAATTGAGCCTTTGTTTGTTGAAAATATGACTAAAGCCCCCACTCCAGTTGTTCCTATCACCCACTAATCGGATCGGACAACCCAGGGTACTATCCCAAGTCTAAGGGAGGGAAAAATAAAAAACTCGAGTGCGGTGTCATCACTCCCAAAAAGCTACGGTAACTCTGAGCCAGGGGGAGTGTAGCCAGCCTAGGGGGGGGGGGGTGAGGGCAGTCACTTGACATGCGTGAGAAGCTGGAATGTTCGAGTTTACATTAGCTCGCCGAGAAACTGCATCATGATGCCCCCCTAACTGGAATAGACCCTAATATGGTATCCTTTCTCTGTTTCTTTTCATTTTTCTTTTGTAATTTTCCAGGATGATAGCTGAGAGACAAGTTGGAAGCTTAAATCAGTACCGAGATGAGCTACGCAGTCATTTTCTTTTCTGATGAGAGCTTTTGCACCTTTGCTATAAGCACAACATATGGAGCAGTAAGAGGCAATATAAATAATTTTTGTATAAAAATGTTACGAAATCCATGGGGATGGAGATAAAAGTGCTGAGTGAACTCCTATAGCATGGTATGTGTCTATAAAGTCACTCCTCAATCTGACAAATAGCCGAAGGTTTCTGTTTAAATAGAAATTCTCGCAGAAAAGAAAAACAGCTAATATTCTTAGTGTTTAATACAGCCAGAAACTTTTATTTCTGCCGACGATCCAACTCGCACGGCTGCAGTCGGGATGATACGGCGGATGAGTAGAGGTCTTCATATTCTTCTGCGCAAAATCCCCATGAGCAATATGGAGTAGATCTGGTGACGACATGTAGGTGCTGATGTAGTTCTTGTAGTTGTGGAAACGACAGATGTTTTTTTTGAGCAGTGAAGCCTGAGCATATCAGACTCTGCGATCCGAAATCGCTTGCGACTCCACACTGTTTGAAAGTGGCGGGACCCACGCTTGAAGGAAGATCCGCCCCCCTCAAAAAAAATGCTCTCTATCGTAAGTGGGACTTCCTTTGAACGTTAAGCAACAACTTTCAAACAATGTCGAGTCGCTGGTTCGATCCACTGATACATCATTCAATCCGCTGGCACATAGTTTGATCCGCTAGTACACAGCTCGATTCGCTGGTGCAACGCTCGTCTCAGCGAATCGCTGGATTCGCAAAGTCTGACATCCGCCCAAGAGGCACATCGCAGAATCCTCGTCATAACAATCATTCAAATTCACGTGACTTCCCATGATCCTTTTCGGATCAGTCCTCATCGCGCAATTCCCTCTCACACCCAGCCCCCCCTTGTGCTCCAAATAGAGAAATAAATATATAATTATTGCTACAGATACGAATTCGATGTTTGGACCTTACACGACTGAAATAAATAAACAAACCGGGCTTTCTGGACCATCCCCAATTTCGATTTCTGTTAACGGTTGCAGCTCGACTGCTGATTTCGCGGGCAGAGAGACGACAAAGGTCTAGAGTCTGTGTGCCGCCATTCGACACGTGAGGCCGTATCCTGTCATCTCCCAAGGCTAGAAGAACAAAAGATTCTTTGGATTTACTTGTTCTTCAAACACACACTACCTCTTCCTTTTCGCACTTGTTTGCTTCTACACACATAGTATATAATCACAACTTGCAGCTCTCCACGACATTTTGTTGGAGAGGCAAAGAAAATTAAAGAAAGATAATATAAGAGAAGACACCGGAGAAGGATACTAGTACCACCCGGTTTTTCTTGGGCAGGGTAGACAATATGAGTGCCTCCTCAAATACAACTCGCGTCCGTCATCCTTCCTAAGGCTCACACTCCAAATCTTCAACATAGCACTTCGAAAATCCTGTATCACGCGTAACTTGAACCAGGGCACAAGCAATACGAGCTGCGATTTTTCTGTGTATGACGCCTCTGAACATTCGTCTTTAAATAATTCCGTCTCGTTCACTGTTGAAACTTTTGAGTTTCAACAGCTTTTCTCCCCGGCAACGTGAACTAAATTGGGAGATACCGTAGCTAGATCTGTTGGCTTCAAACCAAGGTCAAGCTGAGGGATCTAGCTATTTTACTTTTCCCACCATTTCTCTAGATGTCCCCACATATTTGAATGAGATGTCCTTATATCACTCGATAATGGCTGAGGAATGCTTATGTGCCAGCTACTCGAAATTCAACCTACTGCTACAATGAGGTGGTGATTTTTGTAAGTGTGTGCTACACCTCCTCCAGAATAACACTTAAATGAAAAACACTCGGTTTTTCCGTGTAAGATGCGCTCTCCAATGTTGAGGAAATATCCAATTTGCTATGCCCTTTTGAGCGCGTTATCATTTCTAGAGCCCTAAAAAAATCCCCCACACTCTACAACTACTACTCAATGAGAATAAGAACAATTGCTTTTTGAGGGAACATTGTTGTTTATCCTGGTGAATGGAAGATTTCGAAACTACTCATGCCGTTGTGCCAAAGATAAGTATCGATCTGGTATCGGCTGCATGGTAAGGTCTCCGTTAGTTTTGTTAGGCAAGCTGAAGAGAACAGTGTAGCTTCTGTTTTTCTCCGTTATCTATATGGAAGACACGCCGAAGAGGGGGGCGGGGTGTGAGCAGCGGTCTGGCTGAAAGTACTAATAAACTTTCGATTTTCTCAAAATCTATACTAAAATGAAGACGGAAGATTGCACCGTGACAATTTAGAAGGTTTTGAAAGACATTTGGCCGGCCAAAGAGTGCTTGGCTCCATCTATTTGGCTTTTTGTACCGAGATTCCTATTTCAGTGCACGCATGCTGCTTTCGCGTTGATGGCGCCATCACGAGATTTGCAGTAAAACCAAATGGGGTCTGGCCCCTTCCGTGTTGTGAGGGTGTGTTGGAGCAACTAATCTACGCTTTTCATATTATATCGTTACCCAAACCAACACCACGCCAGGGTAGTCGCCCATTGGTACAAGTACCAGCGTGGAAGTGAGATTTTGTGTCGTTCGGTTGGAGGGCGGAATGGTGTAATGCAGTGGCACGACTCACACACCAGCGGTCCGGGAACCCAATCATCATGTCGAGTTCCCGGCCAACAAATCCCTCCGAAGTTGGTTAAATTGGTACCAGACTTGTCTGGGAGAATAAAAAACACTGACATAATGAACACTCGGCTGGCCCCCGCAAGTCATTGTATAGGCCACATCGCATTCAAACGCCACTACGAATGTACAAATGGAAGTAGAATGCGTGCCGCATCCCAAGACGGGATTGATGAGCGGTAAAATCTTTATCATTTATTCTTTATTCGAGGTTGGCGAAGGTCAAAAGGCCAAAAATGAGGCAGTGTTTGTGGATTGAAGGGATTCCCTTTGCAGGGATGCGGAAAGGGGATCGGTTTTAACGGGTTACGGTACGAGCTGGGAGGGAGTACTCATTAAGGACTATGAAGGAAGCGTAAAATAGAGAGAATCAGAGGATTCGCCGTGCTTCGAGACATGAGACATATTTACTGGGCGCAGTTGGGCTGTGTGACAGGGTTACGGAATCACACACTACAGAAACAGCTGGGAAGGTAATGTTGGAATGTCGTAGGACATATTTAAATAGACACATTAAAAATAAATAGCCCCTGGGAAGGGAGAGGAGCCTAAAAAAAAGAGTACCAACGTCAAGGCTGACCCTGCACCACGCTATACAAAACATCCTACCAATTCTTCATAATTCTCTTGTTTTTTCTCATTTATTTGTAAATTTAATGTTCGTCTTTTCCGTTTCGTACTGTACCGCTTTTAAAACAGACGAATATAAAACTGCAATGAACAAGAGAGTACGATATTTGCCCTACTTTCCAGTGGAGAAGCCTAGCCACTTTCACGTAAAAACACCTTCGCTCGTGCAGTACTTTCGTACACCTACAGACATCCGTAACTTTGGCCATAGGAGTGATTCGATGTCCTGATTGAGGTAGCGGTTACTATAAATTCAAGAAGGGTTTAGTGTGACGTGGTGGTGTTCAATGGTACCCCAGCAGCGAAAAAAGCAGAAAAATCCGTCAAGAAAACACAAAACGGGACCCTCTTTTTTGGCCATTGGTTTCAACTCGTGAACAGGTACAGCTAAGAAAGAGACGTAAGACGAGTTCAACGCAACAAATTTGATGGAACCATGCCAAGTACGCTTTAATCGAGATACTCCATTTGCGCCGCTGCTGGTCACGCAGCTCGTCCAAATCAACAAGTAAACTTGTGGGCGTAACGCTGCTGGGGCGGAGCGCTGCGGAGGTCCTGCTCAGCAACCACAGCACCTTTCGCCGTGGAAGCGCCACACATTGCTTCCTTGGCAGCCAAGTAATTGCTCCGTGTGGCGCAGGTTCTCCCCCGATGCGAAAATTCCTTATCGTAATCGCTTCCTTTAAGTTAATGACATTCATTCGCGGCGGGGGAGCCACCCGGCGTCAGTTGGCGCTACCTTGTCACGACCCTTGTTGTTCACCAAATTTGGTGTAAACTTCAGTAGAGGGGCTATTTGGTGTCCTTACTACAAAGATGATACTCATTCTTGGCGCCATCGTCATTTGACGCCTATTTTCTACTCTTCTGATCCCTCCCACTGTATAGATCGAGAAATATGTGTTGAACAACGCTAATGGAAAACGAATGTCATTTTCGTAATCAGGGCACCAAATAACCCCTATACAGAAGTTTACACCGAATTTGGTGAAAACAAGGGTCGTGACAAGGTGACGCCAACTGGCGCCAGATGGCGCCACCGCTAAAAATGAATGTCATTTTCGTAATCAGGGCATCGAATTACCCTATGGCATGTTACGGTAGTCTCTAGGTGTACCAAGTACACTGCACGAGCGGAGGTGTTTTTACGTGACACTAGCCAGTGCTTATTTACTGGAAATTAGAGTAGTAGAACAATTTCTTTAACTCCACCGAGTGCATGTGGACGAGAATGAGGCTTAACTCAGGTGGACTAATTTCTGTGGCGGCCGGATAGAGCTGTCCACTTAATGTTAGGCCACGAGCAGGCCGTTCTTCCAGCTCGAAAATGCGCGACGATCGCCTACCTAAAGCAATGAGACTTCCAGGATCTGATCAATCACTCCTGAAAGATGTGCTTCTATACAGCAAGACTGGTAGTGTTACTTCAGAAGAGTTTCGTTTCTATTAGGTCGTGAACGAAAGTTCTTGCGCTTTTCGACCTTGATTTTCAAATGCCTGTATCTCGGCTCATTCGAAACCTTTTTGATTGGAGTAAAGACTGTTAGAATCCACAAACCTCTGCCAATAATAGCTGCGTTGAATCAGCCCGGTAGTGCAGAATACTGGAGCTCTAGAGACGATGAACCCGGCGGAGGTCGTTTCCGCATCATGTTGGTTTTTGAAGCATAACTCTTTGGAGAAGCTATCCAGGTAGTCGAGAAAGTGACAAATTATAGGCAAAAGGTCTACCGAGTAGGATGTTCGCAGGACTAATTCGTAGCCAATCTTGTCCAACTTCTGCAGGGTTGGTTGTGGAATGTGCGTCCGAGCTACCTGTCAGGGACGAGCCGGTTCCTTTATAATGAGGAATTTCGAGCATATGTGCCAGAGTTCTAGGAGTAGTTTGACACATTATCAGGAGTACTTTTTCCACATTAACAGATCCACCTGGTTACGAAAAGCTAGACCAGCCGCTGTAGCAA
>MU907807.1:0-19094 GCA_036418205.1 Ostertagia ostertagi | reverse complement strand
TTTTGCGCTATTTATGTCCTTTTACATATTTCTATGCCCATCATCGATGTATGGGCCTTCATCGACATGGAAAGAAGTGGTGCGCAGTGGGAAGTCCGCGCGCTTTGTTTCGCTCAGAGGATGGGAATCGAGGCAACATGGAATTTCACTCATTAAAGATAAAGGATAAAGCATTTGCCGTTGATCAATCCCTTTTTGGGATGCGGCACGCATTCTACTTCCATTTGTACATTCGTAGTGGCGTTTGAATGCGATGTGGCCTATACAATGACTTGCGGGGGCCAGCCGATGTACAAGTCAGTGTTTTTATCCTCCCAGACAAGTCTGGTACCAATTAACCGACCCCGGAGGGATGGAAGGCTTGGTTGGCCCGGGCGACTCACGACCCAGGATTTGATCCCCGGACCGCTCGCGTGGTAAGCGTGCCACTTGCCACTACACCACTTCCGCCCTTTCACTTTCGCCGTTGTATGTATAGTTGTTGGATTTCACTCATTAAATAGGAGTGATTTCCAATTTTTCTCATGATATAGGCATGGTTGTGATCGCAGAGACTTCTACTTTCAGAAAACTACCAAGTTTTTTTTTCGAACTTCCAAATCACCCTTTTTTATAAACTCAAAAACGAAACCTTGCAGTAATCACGTTACGATACGAGTCTCTTCGTTTGAAAGGTTATATCTTTCTTCAGAAGCGACCTCATGGAACGGGATACAAAATTTCAAAAACTTCAAATTGTTTTCTTTCCAAAAAGTATTTGAAATGTTGCGGATGTTCAATATTTCAAAAAATCGTCCCGTTGTTCCGTTTTTTGTGCACACGCGAGTTTTCGACATTCAAACATTCATAACTTTCTTCATAATCAACTTTTTGCAGATGTTCAAGGCTAATTAGAAACTAGAAGATTAGCGCTTTCGAATAAGTGCTAAAACTTTTCAAAAATCACTCTTTCAAAAAATAGTCCCGTTGTTCCGTTTTTTCCCTTGATTTTTTCAAGCCATTTTCCTGGAACGCGACTTTGCAATCTTCAAACGTCCATAATTTCCTTCAAAATTCATATAATGAGAAGCGGTAAAAAGTATTGAAGTCTACATGAAGAGTGCTTTACAACGTATGCAAAATTTTCCTGAAAAGCTTTCTTCTGCCAGAATTTCTGAGGTGGTCCCTAGAAGTCAATTCAGCAAGTTCTAACTTTCTTCCACTTAGATTTGTTCTGAAGCATCAAGATTCTTTTGAGGAAGTTTGTCTGCTCACGGCCGCTGACAGATAAAGCGTTTTGAAGTGAAAACTCCTGCTCGGGGTACGCCGTGCACCTGTCTGTGGTAGCATTTGAAAGTCCTCCACTCCCCTGGAGACGGTGATAGTATCGCGATTGTAGTTGCGTTGTACTGTTACATGGAATCCTCTTTCTCCATGCATTTCACCGCCGGTCCCTGTGTATACGACCCCGGGTGTGGTTCACTATTCGCAGCGCGAAACATTTTTCGCTGCGGGAACCTCAGGTCCACCTGATCATCAGTGGACCCGAGGTTCCCGCAGCGAAAAATGTTTCGCGCTGCGAAACGCGAAAAAGTCGCTTTCTGTCCTAGTGAACCACACCCTACGACCCCCTCCCCTTTCGTTTGGCCAAATACGACCCCCTCGTTGTTCATTGCGCAACGGGCGGTGGACCCTGCATGGGAGCCCATTTTCATTCCATTACAGTTGTCTATGAGAGTATTACTTTACAGCTGCAGTGCAAATCACCCCTCCACAGTCCACGGGCTATTAATCGTCCCAGTGGAACTACGTGGCACATTCCGGTATTACTAGCGACGCACATGAGCATGACTCATCCGCTCGCTCATCGTTTCACAATCCACGCGCCGCGGCAATCGAACCATCGCCGTTTCTCAATTGGAGTTACTCACCCACCACGGCTGAATCGAGGAGGGCCAGCTGATTCGATTAGGCATCCCACGCTAGTTCTACGCTCTCGTGGTAGTACGGTGAGCACTTTCGAAGGCTGGCCGTCGTCCACTCTGCGCTCAAGCCCTCCCTCATTGACACGTTGCTACAGCTTACTTGTTGCCGAACGTAGATCGTCCCGGAGTTGATATGGCAAAGTTTGAGGGTGGAAGCACGGCCGGTGGGTAATATCCGGACCTGCTCGGCCTATCTGGCCATGCGTAGTGACGATCCATCGCGCTCGCTGACTCCTGTCGAGCCAAGCCTGTTTTCGCCACACCTCCCTTCCCGAGTATCGTCCTTTCGCCTCTCCCGCTTTGCGCTTCTCATTTCCTGTGAATAATTGCTCGCAAGATGAACGGACACCACCCTCTCATCTCATTTTTCTCTCTGAGTGTGAGTCAAAGCAGCTCCGTTCGAGTGATAGTCGTTTGCCTCGGATCAATGTCAGATCATACGTTTATAGTTGTTTCTGGTTTTTGTTGAAATCGCTTACCTATGCATTCAATGTTGTTTTAACTTAAAATGTGGTCCTTTCTTTATTCTTCCGTCTGTTATATGTTGAATTCCTGAGATAGAAACAAATATTTCCACTCCTCTGAATACGGGTGCTATCGCAAGATACGGGGGCATTGCATTGGCAACGCACCTAAGACACATCTCCTTTTCATCACAAATGCGGATAAGCCATCCTCTTTCCTTTCAAAAGGGCTCCAGGTTGCGGAGCAAGTTTCTTCCCTTGTTCCTGCCCTCTCCTAGGCTTAGTCCTAGGGCCGTATTCTTCCCCAGGGAAGTTGACAAAAACCCTTGAATTTGTTTGTTTTCATCGACATAGCTTGCAGCATATGCTTATTTTATATACACATCCATACATTAATATTTGAGCTTTCCTTTTTGCGATTCTGCTCTGAAAGACAAGGAAAATAAAAGGAGTTTCGGCCCCCTTCCCTGGGAGAAGAATATCATGCGCTCCTAGAGGATGCCCCGTATCTTGCGATAACGCCTGAATACCTTTTTACAATGGATTTTCGGGTCTATTCCAGGAAGGGAGGAGGCATCATGATGCAGTTTTTCCAAAAAGCTTTGGCAACTCACGCTAAGGGAAGTGTGGCGCCATCTATGGGGTTGGGGGGTGAGGGTAGTCACTTGACATGCGTGAAAAGCTGGAATTTTAAAGTATCACACTAGTTCGCCGAAATGCTTCATCCCGCCCCCCCCCCCCTGGAATAGATCCTGATTTTGTTCATCTGCCGTAGTTCCTTCGATCACAACCTTTACTTTCCTCGCTTTCTCCGATCACAACAACTCTGAAGTGGGTTGTTGCTTCTATGCTTGGACCGTTTCTTTCTGGATGTCGAATATCACGCGAGTTTATACCTCAAAATGTTTTTCGAAGTGGTTAGCTTCGATCTCTTTTACGATGGATGACACTGAGGTGTCAGTAGCAGAAAGAATAAAGCCGAAGATAGACTTTTTTGGAGAATGACGCATATTCCGTAATAACTTTTTTGAAAAGCCACTTCTTGTAAATGTATTTTGGCGCCAGCTATTAGTAGTCGTTCCATTAGCAATATGGCCAACATCTCTGTTTTCCACTGTTCTGAAAAGCAAAAGAGAACATCCCTCAATTAGCATTATGTCGTGGCCGTTCGTAGAATAAAATGCTGCCGGGCGTACTGAAAGAGATTATCGAGAATTAGACGCGTTGTTTCAGCAGCTTGAGGCAGAAGAAAACTTCGACGGCAAACTGTCGCCCAGCTCCAGCGAAATACACGTATCGCTCGTTTCACCGCCATGTCACGGGTTCCCGTCAGACTAAATGTTTATGACATGGCAAGTTTTCTTTGTTTTTTTTTTTCGCGTCCTTTTTCGTATCGTTTTAGTGGTAATTTTTTCCGTTCAACATAGCACATTTTCTCGGTTAGATAGATATTGGAGGTAACGGTGAGTGTGAGAGGTGACAATAGTTTTGTTATTGGGATCGGAAGATGTGCACTCATCAATTGTTTCACAGGCTGTCGCGTGACATCATTTAGAAGAGTGCATATGAAATGTTTAATGTACACTCTTAATTTTGCCAGGCTGTTCGCATTCTGCATATTTGTGGGTTCCCGCTCCATCGCTGTTCTATTATCGTTGTTCCCATTGTTAGCTCGAAAGGTCAGCGTAGTCAGAGAATTGATCGCTCCGTACTGTATCTTGACTTTGTTCGGTTTTTAAGTACGGTAGGCAAGCGGCGTACTAAGGGTGGTTTTGATGGATGGTGAGGCTGAACCATCGCACGACCGGTCGCCCTACCGGATGATTTTTTGTCTGCGACTAAACAAACATATCGGGCCGGTTTGGCGACGAGAAACGGCTCGCAAGCGAGCGTCGTACTACGCTTAAGATTTCGGCCCCGCTTAAAGCGAGTCCTCTTAACCTACATGACGTAAATCATATTTCATTGTTCACCATAGCTTTGATGCCATTGCATCGAAACTTATGGGATTACTGAATGAGCGTTTGGATTGCGTCTGGATGAACGAGGGATTCCCTTTTTGTGCGTATCTTTGGAACCAGTTGCCACATCAATCGAAAACTCAATTCATGAATAATTTTGAACACATATCGGATTATGTCACACATGTCATAAGAATTATATGTATAGGAGAAGCAACTTTGATAAACATGTTTCTATTTGACATGGGAAAACAAAAACAAGGAAATCAGCGCATGGCTGTGACCACATTTTGAAGTACATGAGGGATGAGTTAGCGAGAAACTTAGTACAGAAAGACAAATGCATTTTCTGAGGAACATCTTTTGCAGCAGATGGTCGCTTATACATCATGTGACAGGAGGGAAGACTCTGTGCAGAGATCCCATATTTCACAGTATAACTATGTGAGGCTTTTGCTCCTGGTCGGCTCGCTTAGAACCGTACAGCGGCGACACTTTACCACTCCGAGATCATTGACCCACCGAATTCGCTCGATAAAATCGAGAATCCGAGCTCTCATCGTCAGGTGAGCTGCTGTCGAACTGTATTTTCGGATATCTTTCAGGGTAGCTACAATGTAGTGGTATCACATAAAACTGATCAAGAGTAAGCGATCCTTGAATTACCACACGCCATTATAAGGTGTCAGACTCGGCATTGTGCAATCGGAGCAGCGAGTAGCAGCGCCGTTGTGATGAAACTTATCACACGTAAGCATAATATAATTCGGGTAGTTTTGAATAGTTTTCACGATTCATAACGCCTAAATATTCCTATAGTTCCTACAATTCCTACAGGACATGATAATTCTGTTTGGGTAGGTTTCCTTGTTGAGTGGAAAAAAACCTTGCACGGATCATTTCCTTACAATCTTTTAACCTTACAAATAGAAGTTCTAAATTCCGAGACGGGTATTACCCATTCATTTCTGGGTGTTAACTTCTCTTGGGCAGATCTTCAGCAAAAAGCCATAGCGCGAATTCGCGTCTCAACTTAGTTCGGATTTTCGCGCGCACGGTGTTGTATGTTCTGCGTAGAGTACGCAACGCATGCATCTGCAAGCGAAATGTTGCAGACGGGTACTTTAGCCGGGACTGCAATTATGTGAGAGTCGCTTCGCGCATTTATTGGATAGCTTTTACTTAATCACGCTGCCTTGGCAAGGCCTTCCTTATTACAATCAGCAAAGGGCTAGCATCACAATTCGGTATCGAGCAATATCATTTGAATCACGAACATTTTAAATTAGCACCTTTGGGACAGCGAAACGTAAACTAAACAGGCTGTGATAAAAGAGTTTTTTCAAGTGGATCATTTAAGAAAAGGAGAGTTTTGTCTATACAAATCTCAGGTGAACCCATCAATCCTCAAGGTTCTCAGAAACCTAAAAACTTAATCTTCTAGGAGATTCAGTAGTTCTCTAGTTTGGCTAATTTTCACGGAATATCTTTTCAAGGCTTCACAAATTGTGTTTATGGGAGTGCTCGAATCCTATAGGTTTCTGTTTTTGATGACACGGAAACTTTTTTTTACAAGGTTTTTAACACCTTGACGACAACTGTAAGTTTTGGCTTTCTGGCCACATGGGACCGGGCGCGATTTTTGCGGGCGTCGCCGCTCCAGTCGTTCAAACAGATTCTGAGTGATAAACTACATAAATACATGATCAATACAAAACCAGATCATAAATTGTAATGAGCACAACCTACTCAGGGGTACAGTAGTGGAATTTTGATCGAAAGACATGGAATAACAATGAAAAAGCTAAACTTGTCAGAACTAGATGCAGTGGGACCTCAAATGTAATTTTACGTTGATACTTTCAATCAAAAAACACACATGTTGTTATCCCTAAGACCGACGTCATAGTCGGCGACGGACCAAGCGATGGAGCGATTGCGCAATCGCTTGCCAATCGCTCGACCGAGAGCGATTGGCAAGCGAGCGTCAAGCGACGCTCGGTCCGTCGCCGACTATGACGTCGGTCTAAGGTTCCGTATCTACTTCTACTTCTATTTAAATCTTCGAATTCATAAAAAGAAAAGTAATCGAAAACTTTATTTGAAAGATTTCGTATTTTTCAAAAATCCTCCCGTAAATTAAGGCATAATTGACCATTTTATGAGCCACTTTGTTTGTAGCTACGTCAAAGTCTCTTCCATGGAGTAAAGAACCTCTAAAAGAGTCAGGCATGTCCGAAAAAAGTGAGTGTAATGATATGATTCCGACATGGCCTGCGATGCGCAGGTTATATGTCCTCCTCGCGTGGTCCGTCAATGGTGTTAATTGATTTGGAGTTTGTTAACCTCGTAGGTCCGCAAAGGTTCAATAGGTCTATTCTTATCGTGACCTGCGAAAATGCTTTCAAGGAAGTCAAAAAAAATATTCCAAAAATTTCCAAAAATATGAATACCATTCTGAACACGGTTGCATTTGGACAACGTGAGCAGATAATGGAATATCCCTGAAACTGGAGAACTATTGATAAAGAATGTTTCGCAAATTACAAAGGATGTTTGCTCATTATGGCCTGTATTAGTCTTGGATGATGAACTAGTTGCTCAAATTTTTGTTTTTCAGTTTTTTTTTCATCGCCAGTCTCATACTAACTTTCGCTTAATGCGTCGTAATATGCTTTGTTCGATTTTCAGTGTTAGATCTTCATATTGTACAATGGCATCTTTAGTTGCGAAGGTGTCACTAATCTATTACTTTTGAGATTTGAAGGTAATAGCTTAGTGGCGCCTTCACTTTATGGAAGCTCTCATTCTCTGGGCTCAGTATGTTGGTGGGAAACTCAGCAGTTAGCGCAGCCAATCTAAGAAATCATCCAGAAATACACCGCGGTGCACAATAGATTGTACCCCATAGAAAACTTAATTTTCTTGAGAGCCCGAAACTTTTGTTGCTTCTGCCTACACTATATTTAGAAAAATAGACGAAGGAATAATATCTGTGATATTTATTTGTCATTACGACTTTGTCAAAGTTCGTGACAACAATTTTTCACTTTTTGAGCCGGTGCATAATAGATTGGACGATATGTATTGTGGATCAAAAAACAAGACGTAAAGTCTGCTCCTCCCATCTAAGTATGAGCAAAGGGTCCTTTCTTCTCTGTGAGCTTAGGGCTGGAATCAGATTTTAAATCAGCGCATTCTAAGCAGCAGAGGCGGTAGAGTTTTCCACTCCTTTGTAATGCCTTTTCTTAGCGGTTGAACATTGTCATACGCTGTCCCATTTCAGTAGATCTTACGCATCAGTATACCCTATGTATTCCCGATAGGTTTGTATCAGGATTACATGCCGGCGAAGAAAATAATGGGTTGGTATTAGATTGAAAGTGGGACAGAGTGCTTCACGAAGTTAGGTTCGAAGTGTTCTTTTGCCCGAAGATGAAGTGCTTTTTGAAGTCTCAAGAAACGAATGGTACCAACGTGTTGTTGAGGAGTGACTGATAGTTCTGGCTTCTCATTCACAAGAATCAAAATGAATCTCAAGGCTACCATCACTAGAGGACGCCCACCAAACCATTCAGGAGAATGCACAGATGTTGCTTCGAGCACCAGTACTGGTTCACTTCTGCAAGAGCGCCAGTTCGAGTGCCGTTAACACTACTCACCTCCGCCGAACAAAATGTCATCGAAAGAAATTACCGTAGGAAAAATAGAAATGAGAAATTTAAATTTAACATAAAGCTGGAAATATGCCCAGAACACTCCGCTGCCCAATCTCTGCAATCCTCATCCCTCGCAAGAGGGAGCCGCTTATGTCGATGGTATTGAGTCAGGCGTAGTGTTGGCTTTATTTATTGTCGAACTATGTGGTCCGATATTTTCAACATACGAGACACGGTCCATTTCGAAACGACAATCCCGCAAGCGACAGCCAATTCATAGGCAATCCTTTGTGGAACTCAATGCCAAATTAATCAAGCAGCGCCTGCCGCACTCGGGAACAGTTGACTTCCAAACCATCTTGTTCTCAAGAACAGTTTAAGAATGATTCTTGATCACAGTTGCAACTGCATTCCTAGGAATGGAGGGTTCTTTAGAGATTTGGAGACTTCCCTTGCCAAGAAGAAGTAACGCTTCAGTGCGAATCCAGGCTTCGTTTGTGAAACGCGTATACTTCACATAATACGTGAGTACATGCGAACTTAAAAAGCAGGAAAAAGGTCGTTGGAAAAATTGAATATCTCAAGTCGTCCAATCTATTGTGCACCGCCAAAAAAATCAATATTTCACTCTAAAAATTTTCAAAGACACTGTATCTAACTGAATATTGTGTCAACATTATTATCTACTTCGTATAGCATACATTGAATATGGAATAAGTCAAATCGTCCAATCTATTGTGCACCGCCAAAAAAATCAATATTTCACTCTAAAAATTTTCAAAGACAGTGTGTATCTAACTGAATATTGTGTCAACATTATTTATCTACTTCCCCAGGAAACATATCAACAGCAGAATCAATAAAAGTTTCGGCCTCTCTCAAAAACTAAGTTTTTTATAGGGTGCAATCTATTATGCACCGGGGTGTAGTATATACTTCATTCCTTTTATTCGGTAGCTTACGAACGTGCTTTAGAGGAGAGGAGAATTTGCGTTCATGAGAACCAAACTATCCGAAAAAAAAAAACAACTAATAAAGCTGTTACTCGGACTCGCGCCACGAAACTATCTCCAAAATCGCTGTGAGAACGCTTCCACTTGGTACTCGGAACTGTGTCATTAAGAAATCTTTCTGACCTTCTCACCTTTGACAATAGCAATCAACTCTTCCAATTTATCGACCATGTTGTCTGTACTCTCTTCGTATGCCTAATGTAAATTCCTCACATGCGTCGCCTAATGTGTGGCCGTTCCACCACGTACATCGTTCTATCGGCAGCAGTCCCACCAGGGGCTGCGGAAAAGTTGTTTCAATGTTTTGTTTCTTTCTGAAACCTCAATCAATCAAAGCACGAGGTTTTGTACACTGCCCACAATTCAAATGTCGCCTATATGGTAAAAGGAAGTGAAGATCTGCTCGAGTTTTTAAGGAAAGCTACATCTTTGGCGCTAATTATGAAGCACGGTGTGGCAGGTGTGAAGTAGAGAATAAAGGGCCATCTTGATTGACGACAGGAAACGCTGGGGCTCTCACGTACTTATAGATCAAGAAAGTTGTTAAACTTCGGGACCCGCGGTCGCTAACAAATCGCGGTGACCGAACTGTCGTGCGATGCGCCAGCGACTGCAGGGGCCGAGTGCAGCAAGCCCTGGCCGGGGATGGGTCCTCTCACCCGCGTCGGGGATCGACGTTGTGGGACGTATTACCAACCTGGGGATTACATCTCCAACCTCATATGGACATATTCTCAACTTCCGGGACATATCCCGGCGCGGATGAAGGAACCCATCCCCCCAGGGGCTAGCCTGGCACACGGTTTGCAGGACTTCATGCATCATTCGATAGCGTTGAACCGCAAATTGTCATCCATTTGAGTGGTATCACGTTAAGGATCATTTTAGGAAAATCTTAAGATAATTGGGATCACTTACCCATGATGTATGCTCCAGTCCAGATGATTAGTTTAGTCTTGGGTGTGTGTCTGTGTGTGAGGGTGTGAAGGGGGGGGGGGGGGGGAGGGGGAGGGAGGTATGTTTGTGACCCCCCCCTTTGTAATGGAAGAAAGTTTCGCATTGCCTAGGGTCGTGAGGAACCATTTTAAGGAAATGCCTTATAATATTGGGATCACTTACCCATGATGTATGCTCCAGTCCAGATGATTAGTTTAGTCTTGGGTGTGTACTGTATGTGAGGGTGTGAGGGGGGGGGGGGGAGGGGGAGGGAGGTATGTTTGTGACCCTCCCTTGTAATGGAAGAGCGTGGTCTATTGGACTTAAAATTTCCACGCAGCTGAACCTTCATGCTAATCGTAAGGCACGTTCTTGTTTCGCATTGCCTAGGGTCGTTACTGTACTACAGGTA
The DNA here is from genome assembly GCA_036418205.1 of Ostertagia ostertagi. Lineage (NCBI taxonomy): Eukaryota > Metazoa > Nematoda > Chromadorea > Rhabditida > Trichostrongylidae > Ostertagia > Ostertagia ostertagi. The sequence continues at coordinate 8,685 of MU907807.1, read as the reverse complement.
ACGGCAAAAGCCTCTCAAATTTCGATATTTCCCAATTTTTTTGACACTTAATTATTTGGGTTCCCGTCTTTGTAATTCTGAAGGTCAGCTACCTGAATTGAGAGTTTTTAATGTTAGTATCACTTCACCGCATTTCTATTTTGACGATTATTTTTTCAGTATTGGCTGAACGACTATGCGTCGAACATAGGTTTTGGAATATTTCATTCTGGAATTGAAGTTTATGGAGTTGGTGAGTGTTTGTTAAGTCTCTCTTCTAAATGATTGTAACTCATTTTGTTTACAGAATATGCTTATGGTGGGCATCCTTATGCATTTTCTGGCGTTTTCGAGAATTCGCCACAGGATGCTGAGGAACTAGGAGAAAATTTCAAATTTAGGTAATAATCAGTAGATTCCACATCAGCGTCAATTCGGAAATTTTATGTCCCTCGACATGTGCACATCCCATCTTTTGATCCTGGCTTCTTATTTGCAAAGAAGTGTTTGTAATGTAGTAATGTTTTAGACAATGTATTGTCATTGGAGAAACTACATACTCGGCTTCTGCCGTTCGGGAACTTATAAAATCTCTCGGGCAAGAATACCGTGGTGACCGCTACCATCTTATTTCAAGAAACTGCAATCACTTTAGTGCTGTGTCTTGCTAAGGTAAATCTGATTTGAGGTTCCCTATCGTCAGTCGGAATAATGTAGTTTAGGCCCTCACTGGGAAACGATATACCAACATGGATCAATCGTTTAGCTAACCTTAGTGGATCGATTCCATTTTTGGAAAGAGTGAGTTTTTTGTAATGAATTTTGAATAACAATTCAAATTGAGTTTTTGTACCCTGTCTTTTGGATTTCAGTGTCTACCACAGGAGTGGTTGACGCCGGTTGCATTACAACAGTCACTCGATGAACAACGCAACGCAGATCGCTCAAAAGCTGCTGGAAACGATACCACAAACGATTATCGATTGATTCTGCTGAGGATGCCTTAGACGCTAAGCTGAATGGTGGGTGTTTTGATGGCTACGAATGTCCAACATTCCTGCAATTCTAACAAGGATGATAAGAGCTAGAAAGGTGTTCGTAGTGCAAATCCCGAATTCCGGGCCACTCTCGACCTTCGGGGAGGGCGAAGTAGTCGAAATATTGTTGGGAACAAGGATAAAAGCCCTAATGAGGGAAATCAGTGGGAAAGTATTTTAGATCAGTTTAGTGAGAATCGCCCAAGGGGCCGTAAGGTATGCTTCCCCGAATGGTTGCGGGGACGAAAGTCCCTTTAAATTTTTTGTTTTGAACGATACTGTTTCTTTATTTTCAATGCATGCTTACTTTAAGCTACACACATATATTAGATGTAGGCCCTTTATCAGGACAATCCCAGTTGGGACTACAGAGAAAATTTAAAGGAACTTTCGTCCCCTAACCCTTCGGGGAAGCATACCTTACGGCCCCAGCTTTTATGAGGAGACAATTAATGAGTTTGATTTGCTTTCTGTTCCATTGTTCTTATTTTCGTGAAACATCCAAAAAGTCATCATTCGTTCATCGGCATTTTAATACGGCTTAATGACATTACTGTCGGTCGAATTCCGCGCAATATTTATTCGCACTCCTACTATGCTACTGGATAACTTTTGTCAATTTGATTAAGAGTGGCATCAATGCCCTATAAGAGATGTGGTAAGAGTTGCAATCTTTTTAAAAGCTCGTAGAAGAAGGATTATTTTTTATAGGTTACTGTGCACAATGCGCCACTATTCTTGTTCAACGAACTGACTTGTTTAAAAAATTCATTAAGGGCAACAATAGTAGCAAATGAATTCTCGGATTTGGTCTACCCACCATACTCCTGACATCGCCTATGACCTAGCCTTTCACTTTCTCTTCATCTCAGCTTGTTCAGAGTTCCCGTAGGTTAGGTTAGGCCAGGGTAACTAGGGTGCGCATCATTACTGGATTAGCCAAAAAAATTCGTGGTCCTCTTCAAAAGTTATTCAAAAACCTCTCATAACAGCGTTACAACGACGAACCTCGAGGAAAAAAACTCACAAAAGGACAAATACGCCCCCTTCCTTCGAAGATTCGTCGACACTTGCTTTATTCTGGAAAACAATAATGAGGATTGTCTCACAAATATGCTTGGTTGTAAACAAATTTTTCGCCCTAGACGGGACTCGAACACGTATTTTGCTTACTGGGCAAATGCTACCAGTTACGCTACCGGGGCACCATTTCATTCTAACTCAGCTGTTTATGGTAGACTTACCATAGCGTCAACACTCAACTCACAGTAAATCCAATCTGGACAGTAACGCGCAAGCTGAAAAGCTTTAGCAGTTGATTTTGACTGCTTCCTGATTGTTAACTGCTGTTGTTGGCGGCGTTTCGCCTTGCGAAGCCACAATAGTTAACAATCAAAAACAATGAAGATTTGTTCGGCAACTACATCCAACTGTGTAACATTCGGAAAATCATCAGTGAATTCGTGAGCATTTAGAAAAAAACGAATGTTCATTCGAAATGCAACTTACTGGAGCTACTACACTCCGTTGCAAAACTATACGACATACCCCAAATTTTGAGTTTCTGAAGTTGCGAGAAACTCTGCACGAAAATGGCTAATGCCATTCGATTCAGCGTGTAAAGAAACCTACAATGAGAATCTTCAAACAGATTTGTCAAATTCCAGAAATCTAGGATCAAAAATTTGAAAAAACGGCCGTTGCAAAATTATACGACATAGCAGAAATTTCGACAATTTTTTTGCTTCACTAAAATTTTTCCAAACTACTCCACAGTCGTAATAGCACTGTATTGTAGGTGAGCAGGCCACGGATTCGCCTTGAGGCGCCTTCACCCTGAGGAGCCTATCTGACATGTTATCTACCAATTTTTGTATGCCTAATCCCAGATACGTGCGTAATTTTTAAGTAGCTTCTTCTGCAATAGATGCATGGAGCTGTGCCAATTCCACCAGGAACAAACAACACGGGTAAGAGTGTCCCATGGGTTTTCCATCGGATTTAGACTTCGCTAACAGGCGGACCATCCCATTGAATCTACATGGTAGGTTTCAAAGCAAGTTGAAGTCGGCTCAGTAACATGTATAACCGCATTGTAGTGTTGAGAAACATGCCGATGATGACGATTCTGCGTAGTAGACGGTAGCCCGTGTTGTCAGAGCACATCATCGTGATCGGTAAATCTGTTGACTTTTCGTACAGATTGCACTTGGGCGAGATGCCAAACGACTTATTTGTTCTTAGGTTTTGCAGGTAGTTCTTCGAGAAAGGAAGTATTTCTCCTAGTCGGCCAGATAGGTGGCATAGTGCAAAGATGATTTGAGCGGAAATTCCGTTTTTTCCCTCTCGAAGATGAGCTTGGTAACGCTGCACAACCTACAGTTGGTATGGCAAGCTAGACGTGGTCTTCATGGTTCAACGGAAGGGACCCCACCGACTAGCAATAAGTGGCTCAATCATCGCGTGCTACCGTCTACTACGCAGAATCGTCATCATCGGCATGTTTCTCAACACTACAATGCGGTTATACATGTTACTGAGCCGACTTCAACTTGCTTTGAAACCTACCATGTAGATTCAATGGGATGGTCCGCCTGTTAGCGAAGTCTAAATCCGATGGAAAACCCATGGGACACTCTTACCCGTGTTGTTTGTTCCTGGTGGAATTGGCACAGCTCCATGCATCTATTGCAGAAGAAGCTACTTAAAAATTACGCACGTATCTGGGATTAGGCATACAAAAATTGGTAGATAACATGTCAGATAGGCTCCTCAGGGTGAAGGCGCCTCAAGGCGAATCCGAGCCTGTTATAGGCTCCTCAGGGTGAAGGCGCCTCAAGGCGAATCCGTGGCCTGCTCACCTACAATACAGTGCTATTACGACTGTGGAGTAGTTTGGAAAAATTTTAGTGAAGCAAAAAAATTGTCGAAATTTCTGCTATGTCGTATAATTTTGCAACGGCCGTTTTTTCAAATTTTTGATCCTAGATTTCTGGAATTTGACAAATCTGTTTGAAGATTCTCATTTGTAGGTTTCTTTACACGCTGAATCGAATGGCATTAGCCATTTTCGTGCAGAGTTTCTCGCAACTTCAGAAACTCAAAATTTGGGGTATGTCGTATAGTTTTGCAACGGAGTGTAGGAAGCACACTTTCCAAATTTTAAATATTCATAAGGGGTTTTCTTCAGAAAAAACCTTAATCAAAAATTGGAATTTCTTTGTCTAAAAGGTATACCTAATTTGAAAGTCAATTAGAAAGGATGCGTAACAACTCTTATTGCTATTCCTATTTTTGTTCTTTGTTATTCCTATGTAACTTTTATCGTGCCTATCAAGATCTTTCCCTAATGTTTTCTCGTTGCAGATTCTCGTGCAACTGTGGTATCTGCCCGTGGATTTGTATGCGGTGACAATTCTTTCAACACTTTCGTCGGGTGCTGATAGTCGTAACGGGTCGCCTCCATCAATACAGCGGATATGGGCCCAAATCAAATCAACCATGGCTGGAGATATTCGACCTTAAACGCAGACGTGATTTCATGCCTCGAATTTCGGATGCAGTGCCAGACTCCAAAATGGTATGTGAATTTTCACCATCCTCTTGTTGTGTTCGGATTATACATGATACCCAGGCTGTTCTCCGGCAGCCGCCGGAACATTCTTTCCCTGTGTAAGCTTCTTCCCCCCCCCCCCATCTCTCCAGCTACCACTGCACACCTTGTGGAATGACCGAGTGTGCTATTTAGGTTGTATCATGTAGTCGTAGACAGTGGTATCACAGTTATCCTATACAGAAAAATTATGCCCTGCGACCCCCCCCCGCCCCTAGTCGTTAGCGCGGTTTATTTTCGATTACTGCTTTCACCCAGTCTTTGCGAAAGACAGCCAAACAAACGCTACACCAGTACACATACCACAACAAAATCGAAACACGCCAGGTTAATATAAAGAAGAAATTCTGTGGGTTTGTCCGGGTTAAATAATGCCTTCGGTGCATATATTTGTACGACATTCGCTAGTAATTCACGCTTCTCTTGTTCCCTTTTGTCAGTATAAGGAAAGCTTGTGAGGCTTGTGTTTAGAGTGCATTTGTCAGTCTTAGCTTACCTTTCACTTCGTCCTTTTCCTAATTTACCCGCGTTTTTTGTAGCGAAGCGTGTTAGCTGCACCCACTGCTCTGGTTGCAGGATCAACCCTGACATTTCCTTGTCAATGCAGAGTCTGTTCACCCACGGAAGATGACGTTCTTCCTCCGTTTCCGCTTTAACGAATCTTTTCAATTTTCATTGAGAAGGGTCGGCTCCGTTTCCGCTTTCTAATAACGACTTGCTCTGAACCGCCTTGAATTTTCTGTAGTACTTCCAAACAACACTACTATACTTGTAAGCGCACTGGTCAGATCAGGATTACAGGTTAAGCGTTACTCTATTTTATGATTTTTCAACTCTGGGTTTCATGATCTTTCATAGGTTTCTTTAAAATTTTTTAGATGAAAATAGAAAATGGTTGTAAGCAGATTGCTTTTTACCTCTCAACGTCATGCTGATTCTCGTTTCTGCACAGCGACACAGTCCTCTTGCTTCCTTTAACTGAGTTCCTTTGTTGCAGGGCACTAAAGTAAAATCTCGACCGCCTGCAGAGTGGGCTATTCTTTTGAAGTTTTCGGGGGAAAAACCTCCCTTGAAATTAGTCTCTTCTTGGCGTTGTGTGTATTCGTATAAACAATCATCCTCTTCTCTCATCATTTCCGACGTCAAGAAGTAGCGACAAAGTGAGGGAGCACGAGTGGGTCTTTGTTTTTCCATGCGAAAGTGCCCATGTACTCTTGTAGGACTACTGTTCGTAAAGATGATATTGTTTCCCATTTAGCCATCATACTGCTTCGACTCGGTTGTCTTTAATCAAGTATTGGTGACCGCAATTCATATTGTAGTCCTTCTAGCTTATCAATGAAGTGAGTAATGCCCCCTATTGAGTTTGAGCATTTGAGATGTGAACAGTGATGCCTTGCTCCCAGGTATATCGCAGCGGACATGTATTGTTTGTAGTTTCATCGGACCACAAACTTTGGCCGAACCTCATTGACTGTTGATCATACTTATGGTATCGAATAAAGGATGGGTCCCCAAATCTGGCATCTCTGGACGGCATAAACCGCTATTTCTTTGATTACGAGGACTGCGTCATCGACCAGAGTAGGGACGGGGTTTTGGGAACCCATCCCCCGACCGGAGCTTGCTGCAGCCGGCCTCTGATGGAGCTCGAGGACGGGAGTTTTGCCCAACTCACGGAAGATGAGCATGTCGATCCTTCGGATTCTAAGAAAGAGTTTCTCTATGTCGCTGCGTACGTCTTGGTGATGGCCACGTAGTGAAGAATTCCCCTTGCTCTGAGGTTCTGTAGAAGATGTTGGGAATTTCTGACAGCTGGTAGTTTTTTCTAAATAACCTAAGCTCACATTGACCGCGCAGTGCCTATTATTCTGAAGATGTCGTTACTTCTGAGCTTTTCCAAGTTTTCATAGGTTACAGAACACCCACTTCAGTTGGTTCATAACAGCAATGGATAAGTTCATGAGCAGTTTGGGTTCGTAACACCAGCCTTGTCAACCTTTGCTATCTTACGGCCTACGTAACTGGCTTTCTTCAGTTCACAGGCATCTGTTCAGCTTTCTGTGATCTATTATATGACTTTAAATACTGGGCGCTACAGAACTGGATAGACATGGAAAGGGAAGATAGTGTCGCGCGTAAGTTTGCCGCTCCCCTTGCGCAGCGAAATTCATTGGCTGTTCTCAGATGGCGCACAAGGCGAGCAGCGTGCTGTGCGACGTTTTCAATCTTCCAGAGATTGTTGTCTTTAACTTTTCGCCGAGTACGACCCCTTTAAAAATTCCCCATATACAACCTTTACCTTCCCGTTTTTCTTGACACATCGTATGATCTTGCCACGCACGCGCAGGCACGCTCACACTGTCGTTGACTGGAGGTGCATCACTGAGATTTGCAGTGAACGAGTACGAATTTACGACTTCTAATAAAAAGAGGAGAACACGGAAAGTACGCAATTACTGTAAACGTGTGGGACTACATTGTGAGGAGGTTTTTCTCCACTCTCGCACGCGCAATACAGTTTTCTGAGGCATTGGTTCGCTGATTAGAATTCGATCTGTTATTTTATCGGTATAAAAGCGGGAGTCACTTTTAATAGCTATTGATTTACGAAATGGCACCACCAGAGATCTCGTATGAATAGTTGTTTTTCCCTATTCGTTTTTTTTCTTCACTTGTTTAATCTATCCTTTCAGGAGTTTCGTTTCATATGGTGCTGTCAAAACTACTTGGGCACAACCATCCGCTTGTCTATCTGTTCTGCTACTGTACATTGGCTGTTTTTTCATTTGTTTTTTCGTTGTTTAGACCGTTTTAACAGCTAATGTGTTTCTTCTGCGAATAATTCTCATGACCTCCTAGTTGCTGGTTAAATTTTCTCACTTAGTTTCACCGTGAGTTCAATTGTATTTCCGATTGATTTTGCCTGACGTCTTTGTTCAAATGCGTACCATGGCGTCATTTAATATTTGAGAAAGGAGCCTTATTCTACCACAGTCGTTCTTTCGTATTTAATCTATCGATACAATGTATTAAGTATCGGATTGAGTGTGTTTGAAACATCACTATTTAAATGCTTTCTGTCGCTTCTCAGTTATTCTTGCCTTTTTTCATTTCAAATGAGGGTAGTGTGTCTTTGGCACGGATATAGACATCCTCAACAAATTAAGACTATCTGTATTTAGGGGTTCTCAAGTTTCAGTTTTGAACGCGACTCTACTTCAATGTTGTCACTTCTCTTTCTGCCTTAAACTGTACCATTGGAAAATGAATAAATATTCATCGGTTATCTATAGGTGATCTTTTGTCGCTTTTTTGGTTCCTATATCGAGTGTTCTCTAAAGGATCCAATTTGCTTATAAGAATACGGTATTATGCAATATGTAAACTACTGCGAATTCTTCGACATCTTTGAGTGCAATTAGTGTCTTAAATGTCTGGACGAGGAGTACCGATGGTGTTCATTTCAGAATGCCAAATAGTTAGTAGTGTCCACCGCATTTCAGTCCTATACTGTTTAGCTAGAGCTGTCGTCAACTGTACCGCCTCTATCAAACATGGTCTGCTCCACAGGTCCAGATTTGTGGAATAGTGTAAAAATAACTAATTGTGTTATAGAATTGTATGTTCCTTCTACCGAGGGCATAATATATAAAGGCTGGCCTCCTTAGAAGTTTATTGACTTTTAGACTATGTAAGCCGTGGCCGAGAGTTCAACTGACAAAGCAATCCTGTTTCTCCAGAACGCAGCTTCCCAAAAGGCCCCTTAAAAGAAGACGTATCAGAGCAAGCATAGCAGCAGGCAGCAAGAATTAACCACCTGCTGGCTTACATATGGGTGAGCACCATCCAACTTCACTTTCTCAAGCTGGAGGTGTAATAGGGAATGTGTCAGATTGAAGCATTGACCGTAAAGATATCTGAGAACACGTGAAGGGGACGCTCTTGTCGCAATGCGAGTACAGGATCAACTGTTGGTTGGTACAACAACCAACGAGGGCTCGTATTTAGGGTTGGCGAAGGTCAAGAAACTGAGAAGGGATCGTTTTTGGCAGT
>MU907799.1:0-10941 GCA_036418205.1 Ostertagia ostertagi | reverse complement strand
ACAAATGGTCCACTAGTAATGAAAGCCTCCGCTGGAATCCTCCCCCGGCGAACTTTACATGAAGTGGAATTTTCCCCTGGAACCTTATGCAGTTATTATTGAATGCTGTTGCCGCTACTTCCGCCTTTCTCAACTGCGATGGCCTAGCTTGCGCCATGCTTTCTCGTCGATTATCGACAGAGATGCACAGGTATCTAGCTCAAAGGGAATTTTCCTCCCAATGATTTCCATCCCAGCATTCTCGGCAACTCGCTCGACGACCGGCCTTTCACTGCATCTTCGACCGTATCAGCGGCTATCATTTGCTTACCCAGGCCTATCTCATTTTCATTGTGAATGCCCCTTCGTGCAGTAGTAGGACTGTCGTCCTCACCTTCGTGGCCGTCTTCTATTCTGCATATTTTACTCCGCAACGGCTTTCCACGTTCAGCTCTACGATAGTGTGTGAGCCTCGATATCGTTACCATGTTCACGTTTTGACTTACTAAATCCTCACCACTGTCGGAGCTACCGGCGGACTTTTCAAACCAGTGGACCTGGCGGGAGACTTTTCGGCCTGCTCTAGCGCCTTTCCAACACGTCACTGCTAGGTGGCCCTTCTTCTTGCATCCATTACAGTATGTCGTCTGTTTCCTGAAACATTCGTAACCGGCGTGGCCTAGCAATCCACAAATCCTACAATTCACATTTTTCCGAGCTGGGTCCTTGCTCGGCCTACCTTTTTGTTCTCTAGCCTGTGTACGCCATGCCATCTGCCGGTTACCTCATCTCTCCTGGCTCTCACTTGGGGCACTCCTACGTTTGAGCCTGCTGGCCTTCCTTCAAGTGGGGAGCATTCACTTTTACACGTTCGAAGGCTTCCGCCTGCTCTAAAGCCTCCCTCGAGGACAACTGCTCCTTCTCTAAAAGGCGCTTTCTCGTCTCTATCGAAAGCAACCCACCTATAAAAACCATCGTCACTATGGCATCTCGGTATTCTTTGATATGCTCAAGAGAGCATATATTCGCTGCTTTTTGCAGCTCCGCATAAAATTCAAACAGCGCCTGTCCCTGGGTCTCCGACATCAGGCCAAACCGCTCCGCCAATAGCTTTTCCGGCTGGTAACGCTGCTCCATAGCCGATCGAGATCCTTCAGCGCCTCTTCTTCTAATTCGCGTCCCTGCAGGAGTGATTACAGTAACTCGTAATTCGAGTTACCCACTTCCTGCAGGAATATCAGCCGCTGGTCCCTTTCTTCTGTCACCTTCCTCAAAACGAGGAAATTGACGAGCAGCTTCCACCAGGTTCGCCACGATGTGCCCGGGACATGCCGGGGCACGACCCCCATACACTTCGGCACCGGAGTCAGCCATCGTGATTCTGCCTCCTTCTTCTTTCTTGCAGCCTCCCTGAGTGGCCTCCACTACCGCCATCCTGTTCGCCTGATCGCCAATTAACGTGTGTGCACGGAAGACGAGGGGTAGGAATGATTCATTGTCCACAACATTCCCCTTTTATACATCCTCTTCATCTAACATTTATCACTCTCTTCCATCACTTCCTCATTCTTCATTTCCGCACTCACATCACCCTCTGCATTATCTTTCCAAGTCCCATGACACGATCATGCGGAACGGTTAGCCCGACCAATGGACACAAGTGTAAGGAGAGGATACGATAATTGCACGCAGTACGCAATTACAGAAATTATCCTAGAAAGTTTTCCGCAACGTCCGCCACCGATGCTGCTCTCTGGCTGCTTTCGAAATTCAATGGAATGCTTTGCTTATTCATGAGCATATGGCCCATCTTGTCATATATGTAGGGGTATTTATTAGTTCTCTGAGCTATTCCAGTGCGCTTAATGGTGGTGAGTGTGGTTTTTTGGAATTTGCTGGCAACCGTATTGATTGGTATGTGATGAATTCCTGTGTTCAGGCGATTCGCTTCAACAGAGAGTTGGTGACTATGAAGTAGTGCGCATCCATGAGGTGCCAGACACGAACGAGGATGTAGTTCGTCGTATTTCCTTTACAGCATTTGGTACTGTTAAGATTTTTCTTTTCGTAACAGCTCTTGATTGACATTTTCGTTGAATGTAAGCGTGTGTTTATTTAAGGGCGTTTATACGTTGCTGTATTGAATCCGGGTACTGATATTTTTGATCCATATGCTCGAATTAGGATAAGCGATGATATGCCAGTACCACTTGATCCGACTGGTCACTATTACGGATACCTCGAAGGTGACTATTTACACATTTTGTAACCCTAATTCGCGGAAAGTCTCCGCGTTCTGTGGCAATATATGCCAGTTGCTGTCTCTGTCTGCTCGTTTTGATTAAGGAATCAATTTGAAAGAGGCTTTCTAGAGTATTTCACTGCTATGATTTCCCATATGTGAGTAGGTAAGACGAGCAGCACGGATGGGGAGTATCACACCTCGCGGTCCTTTCGTTATTGGAGGACCATAAGAGCTTTCGGGGTATTGGTTCACTTGTAAGGGGGACGCGGTACGCGGCATGTTCGTGTCCTTCAATGCAAAGCGAAGAATCCGTGGCGCTCAGTGATTTCCGGTCCGGTAATACTTCCGCACAACTCTCTGAAATGTGCAGTTCGGCGCAATGTGGCTCGGGGGGCCACCTCGCAACATCGCGTCAAAATCACGGAAACGCTCCGTTTTAGGACTAAGCTTTTGAAGAGGAGAGGAACTCCGGTGTACGGAAGCAATTTTCGTATTCTCCGGAGTTCGTCCCTGCTGTTTAGGCTTAGTCCTAGATGACTTTTCTCAGAGTGGCCCCCGAGCCACATTGCGCCGTGCAATTCTTTAGCCCACTTACTTCTCAAGCACATACATTGAAGTGTTGATGAGTATTGCTTGCTCAATATCCTTCCTGCTTTTGATTGTCGGCCTTTTGAAGGAAATCCTTATCATACGGTTGTTTTGTCGCGATTGAAGCCAGACGTCTACATTGGTATGATCTCTGCTGGAAACGATTCCATTTACATTGAACCGGCCTTGTTTCATCACGAATCAGCCAAAGAGCAGTGAGTGTTGCTCATGTTGCTTCTTATTATGTGTTTCTGATGACGGCTTAACCACATTAATGATTGTCACAGAAACCACATGTGCTTCAGGGACGTGCTCGTGTTCCGCTCGAGCAGCTTGGACGGGACCAGTATTTTTCGTAGTTTGAATGAACGAGGTTCATTAGCTCCAGTGCAGGTGAGACTCTTTGTTCTATTTTTATTGTTGTTTTTTATTCTTTATTCGTCAGCATCTTATCACAACAGCAATTCTGTTTTTGATGCGTCCATGCCCAATCATCAATTCTTTGTTAGGAGCCTTTATTGTTCGCACTGGTGTAGAATACCTGGAATGCGCAGAACAAGCGATTTCATACGTATTTTAACTCTATAGCGCGTTCCGCACTCCACACTTTCCACGCTATCGAGATCTGTGAACTTAGCCTAAGAGATGAGTTTGGTTGCTGTATCGCAAATGTTGAATAGTTGTTGCCTTTGAGGGGTTGGCAACGCATTGAATACAAGACAAATTAATGAAAGTTAGCTCATTGTTCCGTGAATATGCAAAATTTACTTAGTAATCGGTTGAGCAAGGTCTATGAGTATATAAGCTCCATTGTTTGTTTTGTAAAATTCATGTTTTTTTCCTCAAAAATCATGTTTATCTCTTCCTGTCATGTCTTTGTTTTCGTTTTGCAGGTTATGTTTGTGCGAATTTGCTTTAGAAAACGCTGCAACACCAGCATGGCAATGCGTTTCCAGCCTTTGAGCAGAATACTGTTTTCTTCTTTAAACGAGTTTCGTCCTGTTCCAGGACTTTCTCCCAACCACGGCAGTCGAGCCGACAGTTCGTAGACGGAGACAAGTGATTCCGACGGAAAACGAAGTTCGAAATCGATGTCCACTGAAAATTGTTGCTGATTACAAATTTTTCTCGATTGTAGGGAAGAACAACACAGCTCTCACAACACGTTACATTGTATGTTCAAAGTGTTTTCAGTAATTACTTGTTGTATGGAAGATAATAATGTTCAGGTAAATATGGTTGCCAGGGTGAATGAGATTTACACTGTTGTGAATTGGGATGAAGGCCAGGAACCAGAGAACAGACTGAAAGAGGCAGGTCCGTAGTAAGAGTTGAGAATTTCTTCTTAAGAAATGTTAGTTTGCTTATCATTTGTTGACAGGTTCGTTAATATGGGCTTCTCAATCAAAGAGCTGAAGATCTTAGACAAACCTTCCAATCAACCAGGGCATTACAATTCTCGTGATCTGATAAATAATGGTGTATGGAATTCCAATCGCCTCTTAGAGGTATGTCGAAGTCAACAACCACTTTTTCCTTACTTGTTTTATACCTTTGTCATTGTAACGGGAAATGCATTAAGTTCTTCTGGGCCTTGCATTGTTGGGAGTTCATCATGAATTTGGCATGTCAAATATTTTAATTGGCTGCAACTACTTGAAGCGATTGAAGAGAGGCATTGTCCGTCTTTCAAGCGTTTCTTAGCAGAGTTGCGAGCGCTCAGTTGCGGGCACGGCCTGCAATTTTCAATTCGAAGAAGGCCGGGAACTTGTTTTTCACCTTCCTTAGCATCACTTTCCTTCTTTCATCAAACATAGGCCATTGGTCTCCGTCCTGTTATGTCTTGGGCACGACAAATTCACTTACCCAACCCTAGCTTGAATAAAAGATTATCTGTCTATTGTTTTACTTCGTCCTGGTACTCATTGCAGGCATTCACTCGTGAGGAGGGTTCTCCTTCATTTTGTTTGGTTCATCTGCTTACTGCTCAGTCTTTCGCTGATTCTGCTCATATTGGTTTGGCTTATGTGGCAGACACTCGAGGAGGTCCAGGAGGAATTTGTTCTGACTCAACGTTTGTAGGTTTTATAGGTAGTAATTTCATAGATCAGGATATTCAATTTTTTGAAGCATTTTCGTTAGCTGTAATGACTATGTTCAAGGTTCTTGATCGTCAAATTAGTTTCAACACAGTGTTCACAAGCGCCATAGGTAACACTGGTCTACATGATTACCCATTGGTGACAAAGGAGGCCGAGATTGTTGTCGCTCATGGTGAATTTTTCTTCTTTTTTTTGCATGGAAATTTTCCCTTTGCAAGAGGAGTAAGTGGTTTTGAACCGTCTCTTGTAGAATACGCCCATAGCTGGGGTGCGCAACACGATGGGTTGGAACGCGACGCCGATGGACGTGAAGAATGTCTACCAGATTATTCTGAGGGTGGAAATTATATAATGCATATGTACGCACAAAATGGATACGATCCAAACAACATAGTAAGTGCTGCTATCAATTAGTGGCCAGCCAATTTTCTAATCTTGTTTTATCTAAGCGCTTTTCACCCTGCTCCCGAAAGAGTATCCGTCGAATGTTGGAGCGTCGCTGGCATCGTTGCTTCGAGCCGGAGAAGGCATCATTCTGTGGTAACGGTGTCGTTGAAGAAGGCGAAGAATGTGATGAGGGAACTTTCCTCACTAAAAACGGTATCGAATTTGATTTGCTTTACGTCATTTTTTGCGATTCTCCAGATGTTTATTGCAAGAAATCTCCTAGGAGCTCCAACAAAATCTGACTTTTCGCGGTGCTTCGGTGCTAGCACCTTTGTCAGGCCTGAAACACTTCTAGAGCGTCGCATGGTCAATGATCGAGAACATAGTTTTTTTTTTTTTTGCAATAATAGCACTACCCATTATTTTTCTTTCAAAATTCTTGGCGGTAATGTTCCATTCCGCGATAGTGGAATTTCAGAGTGTTGATAATATTTGCTGCATCTTAAACCGCCTTGTTTATTAGATGTCGGTCAGACTCTGCGATTGCATCGCGCGATGCAGTCGCTCTGCTAGAGCGATTGGCATCGCTCCAAAGTGCGAGCGACGGGAGATTTACCCCGCCGACGACCGATACACACGGCGCCGCTCGGGTAAATCTCCCGTCGCTCGCACTTTGGAGCGATGCCAATCGCTCTAGGCAGAGCGACTGCATCGCGCGATGCAATCGCAGAGTCTGACCGGACATTCTCTTTTACCTGCGAAGATATGTGGTCAAGTTTTCGACTGCGAGCGCTCTGCTCTGCGACCTCAACCAAGCAAGAAGCAGCCGCTGAATGTCATCGCATCTTGTGCACAGCCTTTGCAAATTACGTATTATTCAAGCGTTAACATATAAATGGATAACGATGTTTACGGGAAACTGAGATGAAACTTTCGAAGAAGAAAAACCTAAAATAGTTACGAAGACGCGTCAAAAGGAGCAATGGAATTGGGTCTCAGCCAAACTTCGCGAGAACCTGCGATGACCTTCAAGTGATAATATTCTATGAACGATTACCTAGCTATCCGTGGCAATCCCAGGGCCGCATCATTCATGCTTAACAAGGGAGGTCGTTCAGGGTGTGGGAAGCTTTTTCAAAACGGTTTTTTGCATGCTGTAGGGACTCTCACGTAGACCACAATACTGCGTTTCGTTTTCGCTGAGCGGCCCCCTGAAGGCCAAAAAATGGTCGAAAAAAATTCGTTAAGAAGGGGTGGTTTTTGCTGCCTTGGAGTGAAGTTTCGGACCTGTACAAACGACCACCTGCATTTTGAAGGGCGCCGATGAAGATAATATCGAAAACAACTCGAAATTCGCTCAAAATTGAAGCACTGTACGTGGTACTGCTGAAGAAAGTGTAGAGGTTTCATAGGCGTCGTCGGCACCCTACACATCGCAGCGAGCAGGTGGCCGAGTGGATAGCGTGGTGGACTGGGTTGGCACGCACGACTTTGTGGATCGAGTCCGCTCCTGGGCTAACTTTTGCATTTTTGATAATCACCTCCAAATTGGCGCCAAATTGCTTCAGCGTCAAAATTAACGCTATATTCTCATTCAGGACCGTCAGTAGCCCTTGCAAATGGGTTTTCTACCAAAAATTGGAAGAAAAAGTTCGCAGCGCCAAACTGGCGCCAAATGGCGCCGACGTCAAAAACGAACGCCATAATCGTGTACAGGACCCTGATCTACCCCCACATGCCAAATTTCAGGAAAAATCTAGGTTTTGACCTAACTTCGAAAAAGAGGGTGGCCATGGGCTACAGGTATGACGACCTGTAGCCGAGCGACTTGAATACGAGTGCGGCGCCGAAATCAAGCGCAATGCCTTGTCGGCTCACGGGAACTAAAGTTCGGTTTCATAGGGAACATCTTCCATCATGTCGCAGTCCTTGAAATCGCTCCATCTATGGACACGCAGCCTTGCGAGTGGAGGAGCCGTGGACCCAATTACCACGTCTTGATGAAGGGGAGAATCTGCCGACTTCAAAATCATGGTGCCCTGTTGCCCATTACCAGCCTGGGTGTCTCCCATTGTCCATTTAGCAGTGATACTTCTCGTTATTTGAGAAGGATAACTGGGAACTCGTTTCCAGTGCACCGGCTGGAGGCAACTATGGGCTACTGACCTATCACTGGCCAATTTTTCGGATCCAGGTCAAATTCTCAATTTTCTCAAGAACTTCTGATTTAGGGAATATCGAGTGCCCTGATCACGAATATGACATTAATTTTATCCGATAGCTTCAATTTACGCTAGTTTGGCGCCGTTTGGCGCCTTTCTGGCGCTACAACTTTTTTCCACAGATTCTGGAAAAAGTTTGACTGCATTTCTTGCTCATGGTCTTAATGATGAGTACGATACCTAGTACTGGTGCTGGCGCTATTTTAAGGAAATTTCGAAGCTCCAACTAAAGTGCAAAAATTCTGTCATCAAGAGGGATTGAACCTTGGACCACTTCCCTACCAATTTTTGGCCTTCAGAAGGCCGCTCAGCGAAAATGAAACATAGTATTGTAGTCCCCGTGAGAGCCCCTACAGCATGCAAAAAACCGTTTTGAAAAAGCGCTCCACACCCTGAACGACCTCCCTTGTAAGTTCCAGACGCATTATACGTGAAACAACTTATCAATGTAATACCCGAATATTGCCACTTTCGAAAAGACGGGTTCCTTCTGGAGTTCTTTGGAGATCATTTGCAATAAGCTTTTAAACCCTCACAGTGCTTTTGTAATTGAATAGAAGTATTATTTTTCATTACTTCTTTTCTAGGTAGCTCAACATGTTGCACAACTGAGTGTCGTTTGGCACCATCAGCTCAGTGCTCTCCCTCACAATCAACCCTGGCCTGCTGCAATACTACCTGTTCTTATCATCCGGCTGATCACGTATGTCTTCCAGGAGATCCACTGCAGTGTAAAGCTTCTTCGTATTGCACGTAAGTGGTTCTTATTCTGTTACCGCTGTCACAGTAAATGGTGAGATTTGTGGACTAATGCAGGCAACGTAGTTGCTGCAGTGTGCAGCGGAGAAGGCGTATCACTTTCATTTCATGAAATATGTATTCCTTTCAATACTACTTTTTTATACGATTATTGCGAAACGTTGTTCAGGGGATATTCGGGAGAATGTCCGAGCGCTCCAGCTATTCCAAATGGTTCTCGCCCTGCATGAAAGAAGAAGAAAAGAAGGAGAATGTCACGATGGAGTTTGTCTTCCATATTGTGAGCGTAAGAACATCGCCAAGAAGAGCTGTATATGCGAAGAAGGTACGTTCAAATTCACTACAACTTTTTCAATAGTGGTGTAGGCTGTAGTTTCATTGGTGGGAGTTAGTATAGAATAGTCCCATCGCTCTTTCATCTCTGCACCTCCCTTATTTTCAACAGGTTTTTGCCCTGCTGTTCTTTATCCGCTAAGTACCACTGTATCATCTGTCTAGATTTTTGCATGTATACTTACTTACTTAGATACTTAGACGACCCGTTCCATCAGCACGGCGGTTGGCCTTGCGCGGGTCCCAACTTCTTTTCCATTGTTCTCGATCTTGAGCCTTAGTTGTCCAGTGAATGATCACCTTAAGGGACACAGGATCATATACGTTGTTCGATATGCCAGAGAGTCTGCCCAACGTACAGGAGGACGGCCAGGTGGTCGTTTCTTTTCGCGCGGGTACCATTGAGCAGTAGTCGAGCTCCATCGTCCATCATTTCTTCTCATCAAATGCCCAGCAAATCTGTGCTTCGCTTCATCGACGTGAAGGAACGTCTTTGACCTTTGACATAGCTCTGACATCAGAGTTATGGAGCTGTAATTCTCGCTGTCGACTCAACGTTAGGCCCACAAGACGACGCTCGATTGATGCTTGAGTGGACTTCAATTGCCTTTCTATCGATTTCGTCAGAGCCCAGGTCTCTCCTGCATAACTGAGGGCAGGTAGTACCGTTGAATTGAAGAGTTCTGCTCGTAAATTGCGATCTTTAGTATCTTCAGCAACGCTTCTTATGGAATTGAAAGCAGACCATCCAGCCTTGCGACGTCTGAGTACCTCTCCAGTCAAGTCATTCATCATATTTAGCTGGCTACCGAGGTATACGTATTCGTTGACGTCTTCGATTGGGCCTCAGAAGAACAGGTATGTTGTCTGAAAATCGGTTCCGCATGACCTTCGTTTTTGAAATGTTTATGACTAGACCGCATTGACTTCCTTCCTTATCAAGAAGATGTAGCATTTCAGAGGCATGTCTCGGAGATTCTGTGATCAACACGATGTCGTCGGCGAATCGGAGGTGATTGAGGCGCACACCATCAATGTTGATACCGAAGTTGCTCCAATCACAGCGGCGTATGACGGACTCTAGACAGGCAGAGAACAGATTGGGTGATATTGGATCTCCCTGTCGTACGCCCTTTTCAACTGCCACGACTACGTCGTTGAAGAAAGGGCGAAACACTGTTGTGCAATGAGAATAGCATTCCCGCAGCACATCCACATACACTTCGTCAACACCTTGAGCTTCAGCGCCTCCCAGACCTTCGCCGGTTCCT
Source organism: Ostertagia ostertagi (assembly GCA_036418205.1). Lineage (NCBI taxonomy): Eukaryota > Metazoa > Nematoda > Chromadorea > Rhabditida > Trichostrongylidae > Ostertagia > Ostertagia ostertagi. The sequence continues at coordinate 1,055 of MU907799.1, read as the reverse complement.
ACAGAATCGAACGCCTTCTTGTAGTCAATGAAGGTCATCACGAGAGGCAGTGATGTTCACGGATGCTTCGATTAGGACGTCGGCAAGTCACGATGTGGTCGAGCGTGCTGAAGTTTCGACGGAAACCTGCCTGCTCGACCGGCTGAGCTTCTCCTACAGGGTGCGCCAAAATTACGGAGACAGCGATTTCGAGTCGCCTAGAATGAACACGCCACAATTCCAGGAAGCCAAAAATGCAGTAACGTTCACTGTTCAATAATGAATCGTAAACATCTGCCAAATCTCAGAAATTCCTTCGTTGGCACTTATACGGGCCTTGAGAAGCAGTGAGGAACCATCGGCGGTGGCACGCAAGGTAGTGCGTAGAATCCGTTCTACGTATTCTGAAGCAATTCTTCAAAATAATCCCCAAAAATGTAAAGTTCCATGCAAGTTTCAGCTTGCAGAATCAATTCTACAGTGTAAGCCATTTATATAGAATCTGAAATGCTGACCAACTCGTTGAAAGTGATGAATTCGACAAAATTGGCTCTGACCCAGTTCAGCACCACCCTTGCCTTATGGAAATCCCTTCCTTATGAAAGATCAAACAATGTTTTTAAATCTTAAGATGGCAATTTGCTTGGGAATTCTCAAGTAATCTCCTTAATGTCCATCTCTCGTGACATTCGGCGGAACGAGTGCGCGAAGTGCCACCAAATTCTGTTGCGCACCATGCTGACATTGCTCGTGGCCGTCTCGGAAACACAGCCTTCCCATCCAGAATGAGTGCATTCGGTTCCTTACTCCTTGGAGCGTTTAGTGGATCCATGATTGGTACCCAGGTAAAAACCAAAACGCTGATAATTCTTGCGTGCCGCAAACTCTCAAAGTTGAAGTTCAGTGATCTAGAAATAGCGGCAGAATCATTCAGCCATCGTAACAATCATACATATTGGTGGTCAAACAAGATAATTATGAACAGGTCAACACAACTAAACCAAAATGAGCGCAGCAGTAAACAGCATCTTTGAATAGTGGTTCAAATAGTGCGCGGAAGTGCTGTCTCCGTAATT
>MU907777.1:0-11393 GCA_036418205.1 Ostertagia ostertagi | reverse complement strand
CATTTCCGTCAAATTCAGAAAAGTTGATACGTCATACAAAACTAGAAGATTTTCTCTATCAAACGGTCGCTGAAGCAGCTTCATACGTCCAGTACTCAAAAAATGGCCACGTTGAGGATTTTTGCAAAATTAACGAGGAAAATTCCGTGATGAGTGCGAGTTTTTACGCTTTCCAAAGCCATAACTCCGTTCAAACTCATGCAATCTGGAAAGTTAATACGTCATCACATAAACTAGAAGATTTTGCTCTTTCTAGAGGCAACTAAAACTGCTAAATACGTTCACTATTTAAAAAATGGCCACGTTGAGGATTTTTGCCCGAGTACCGCCGAAAGGTACTTTTTCGCTACATTAGCACTATCCCAACGACTATAGCTCCTTGCAGGAGCGATTACATACTGAAGTAGGAGCAGATTCAAAATCCTCGTGCTTTTCTCTCTGCAAAAAAGTGTAAAATTGTTTAGCCGGAAGCCGCGTTTTGCTGGAATTGCACAGCGGGTCAACTTTAAAGGTTACATGCTTGTGAATTTGACGCTGAAGGCTGCGTTTCTTGTTGAATAGTGTACTCCTCTCTGTAATTTAACATGAACTCTTTCAGAACCCTCTTGATTCTTCCTGAATTAAGATTCGTTATCAAGATAGCCGTAGCTGAAGCGCGCGCAACCAACTGGGCCCACTCTGGGATGCGCCGTGTGCTTCACATCTCGTTGGATTTGAGGACCTACTTGAAAGATAAAATATCCCTAGAAAACGTGCGAATTTCGGATCCTTTGACTTGTGTGGTGATGAAACACTAAAGTCACTAAGAATTGCTAAGCGGACACCTCTAAATCACGAAGATTTTGTGTGGACGGAATCAATTGTTATTGGAAATACTCTGGCCTGGTATCGATTCGATCCTTAATGTTTGTCCTCCGACGATGATCCTACTGTATCAATCGGGCCCGATCTCTCCCCAGCGGGCCAATACGACCCCCCCCTCTGTGACATGTCGAGGATTCCTCAACGCACGCTTGACCCTGTCACCACACAAGTTAAAGAATCCGAAATTCGCACGTTTTCCAAGGGATATTTTATCTTTCAAGTGAGTCCTCAAATCCCGAAGGGATGTGAAGCACACGGCGCATCCCAGAGTGGGCCCAGTTGGTTGCGCGCGCTTCAACTACGGCTCTCTGGCGAAAGAATCTCATTTCAGCAGAAATCAAGAGGATTCTGAAAGGGTTCATGTGAAATTACAGTGAGGAGTGCGCCATTCAACGAGAAACGCAGCCTTCAGCGTAAATTCACAAGCATGTAATCGTTAAAGTTGAAACACGCTAAACACTTTTAAACTTTTTAAGCACGAGGATTTCGAATCTGCTCCTACTTTAGTATGTAATCGCCCCTGAAAGGAGCTATAGTCGTTGGGATAGTGCTAATGCAGCGAAAAAGTACCTTTCGGCGGTACTCGGGCAAAAATCCTCAACGTGGCCATTTTTTTTAAATAGTGAACGTATTTAGCAGTTTAGTAACCTTGAAAGAGCAAATCTTCTAGTTTATGATGACGTATTAACTTTTCCAGATTGGATGAGTTTGAACGGAGTTATGGCTTTGGAAAGCGTAAAAACTCGCACTCATCACGAATTTTCCTCGTTAATTTTGCAAAAATCCTCAACGTGGCCATTTTTGAATACTGGACGTATGAAGCTGCTTTAGCAAACCGTTTGATTAAGAAATAGGTGCTAACTTAGTTGGGGGGGGCACGCGGCGGCGCGGCAGTCTGCTCGCCTGGCATGTTCGGAAATCCGTGGGCCAGGGGGAGTGTAGCCAGTCTAGGGGGGTGGGGGGTGGGGGCAGTCACTTGACATGCGTGAAAAGCTGGAATGTTCGAGTTTACACTGTCTCGCTCGAGAGAGCCCAGGTGAGCAGACTGCCGCGCCGCCGCGTGCCCCCCCAACTAAGTTAGCACCGGAAAATCTTTTATTAGTTCGTCTGACGTATTAACTTTTTGGATTTGACGAAATTAAGCAAGTTACTGGGTTCGGAAAATGTAAAAACTCGCGCCTGTCATGAATTTTCCTCGTTAATTGATCTAAATTTGTTATTTCTTATAAATTTTGTGATTTCAATACTGATTAGAAAGAGCTCTTTACAAAACTCCCAAATCTGCTTTCAGATTGAAAATTCGTCATATTTGAAGAAAGTTATAATCATTTGAATATTTGTTCAAATTTCAATAGTAAATAAGCTGCTCCACGGTCAACGCCAAAGATCAGTCAGCACACAGCTGGCTAAGGCGGTTAAAAAGCTTCTTTCAACTGAAGGGGGACGTGTAAATTGATAACCGTACCCTGTGTAGTACTAAAGGTAAAGTCTTGCGAAAAAAAAGAAGTTATGTTGTCCGAATATGCGATTTTTAGTGGCTAGTTTGCTATTTGCTCCGTTTCTCGTTTGCTCGTTTGGTAGGACTCGTCATTAATGATCATTCTTTGACTTTTTCACTTTTATACTTTTTAAACGAGTTTTTTGTGGACGATGGGGTAGCAGGGCTTTTTTATGAGCAGTTTTGGTGGAGAATTAAACAACTTTTTCATAGTTCGGCTTTTGAAGAGGGTTGTTTCATGGACTTCGGCCTTCGGCAGAGAGGGAGGGGGGGGTCGTATTTCCGAATTTTCCTCGACGCCTCGCTTGACCCTGGCCCCATCTCTCGTATAGCAGTATATGTATACTTTGTGAGCCTATTGGCGTAAGAAGTCATGTGACTGCAATTGTTTGTGCTGATTTTCAAAAAAGAAAACATTTCAAAACCTGTAACATGTGTTGTTTGTTTTGTTTGATTCGTAGAGGGCGTAGCAGTAAAGCTTCTAGCTATAAGGAAACGAGCTGAATTTTGCTTTTTGGCATGTATTCTGGTGTTACCCCTTATTTCAGGAACGTTTAAGAGATATTACCTCTCCATAATTTCTTTGGAGTGGAAACGGTCCCCTAAGAAAAGATAAATGTCGAAATGTGCTCTCTGCTCCTCTTACGCCAACACCAACTACTTCCTAACTGCTCTTTCTAATCTTTACCAGATTCAGAGCTAGATGTCACAGAAGTTGTCGCATCGTCGTCAAGGTCACTCTTCTCGGCGTCTGTTGAAGCCTCTGAAATGCGACGATTGCGAATCTGCACCTCCTGCGGTTCTTTCAGATGAGGACGATTCTGAAACAAAAGTTGATATTCCTGGAATTTTTCGAAATAGAAGCGAACAAATGAGAAAGGTACTGGTTTCTTCCGATTTTCTCTGTAATTCAGGTACAAGAAGAAATTGAGCGGCCACTGCAGATACAGCACCGAAAGTAATGGCCAACAGAAGCGCCATCTCAAAAGGAATGGTGTCGAGGTGGAGCACTAAGCAGATCAGATGCAGGGAGGAGATTCTAGGGAGCTGACCTTGCAGGTCTTGCTACACCAGTGTTTTGTAAGTCAGAGGAAGGGAGCGATAGGGAATAATCGCAAGTAAAACTAAAGAAGGAGTCACTGATGGGGTATTCTTTGAAAGTGATGTTACAGTAGCGATGACCACTCCAACTGTCATATGAACCCACTGCGCCTAGGTCCCACCGTTTCTACTGCAGTCGTAAATAAAGGATACAATGAAGGGTGAGGCGAGGGAGGAAGCAGGCTCGCTGGGGCGAAACCAAACGCCCTTAAACTCAAGGTTGCAGGGAATGAGACATTCTCGGCGGCTGCCCACGTCTAGCTATTGCGCAGAAAAGGAGATTTCTTTTCTCTTCCCCTGCGTGTGATATTCTCATCCCGGTGCAGGGAAAAATTAGGATTAAAGGCATGCCCCAGGATCACACTGGTGTGGCTCTTGTACACGAATGCGAATGTATTGGTGGGAAGTGGGCCGGCAGTGAAGAAAAAAGGAAAAGAATCCGTCAAAAACGCTCAGGTTAAGGGCTCACTCACCTTCCTAATCGGCTGTGCTAAAGGGAATGAGAGACTAAGCGCGGAGAGGAGAGTATGGGGAGAGAGCGCTACAGATGAGAGATCGCCAGACAACAGCCTGATAAGAAAAAAGTCTGCAGCTTCAGCAGCTTACTTTGCAAGGCCCAAGCGCTCTTGTCGGTTGGTTTCCGTGCACGGGAACGCCACATTTGTGATTGTCCTCTAGGGTCTATACTACAGACCGAAGAGAAGCGTTCACACGACCTCTGCCTGGGTTGTGCCTTTAATTTAAGAAAGGTGCAGTCTTCAGCGTGTAGCATCAACTTCAAAGCCTCCACTGCGTGGTGGGAGGAGGGAGCGGGTTTGTTGTAGGGGAGGTGGGTGAGGATTCTCGTGACCATTATTATCGGCATCCAGCTGCCACTTATTAGCATTACAGCCACATCGAATGGCGTACCTGTATGGACCAGCCTACCTCAGAAGCTGTTATCGATTGTACCTGAACAGCGCAAGATTTGCATTCTACCAACCTTTTGATCCTTTCCATGTTACTATAAAGACATTGAATCCAATGCACACAAAGTAAAAAGCGGGTAGCATCCGCAGGCCCCAATAATACGGATCTTCCTGAAAAAGATGGCGTAAATGATTGTGGAATTAGTTTTCAGCGTACACGTTTACCACTGCTTACAGATTTTTGCCGTATTAATAATTCAAATTGTTTGCGTGGCAGAGAAACAGGGGACAAGAAGTATCCAGGCTTTTCTAGTTGTTTGAAATTGCTTAGCAAAAAGCAAGGTAAGCTTTCCATACGGAAATGGTTTTCAAACGTATAGAGAACCTGTTTGAGACCGCTCGCTACCGCGCGCATATCAAAGTAGGCTTCTGTGAGACTGAGCACAACGAGCTCTTGTGTTAGGCAGCATACATGCTTTCATTGCTTTTAACTGACGGATGATGGATGATTAAAAGGTTTCTATAGTGCTGGTGATAAAGCAGTCATTTCCCGTAGCTCGTCAATCTCGTAAACATCCATCATTTTCGGAAACTGACATTCTCTAGCGGCCGAATAAGCTTTGGATAGCTAACACAACTACTTCCACTGCTTTCTGTTAGCCATTAGCGTAAGCACCACGGCTACGGTGCTTACGGTGTACCGTAAATTCCACAACTATCATGGTTCGGGTGCTGGGAAGGATTAGCGGTTGAATGTAAACTTTGGTGGCGGATATCCTTCTATTTTATAAAGCGCTAACTTTGTGTGTCGGTTTGTATGTCTGTATGTGTGTGTGTATGTATGTATGTGTGTCCGTCCGCAAAATGAAGTGAGTGAGAAGGAAGCTCATGGGATAAACAAACCGCTAACAGAATCATGTAGCTCACAGGACTTTAGCTATTAGTGTTTTGCAATGGCATGATTGTGATAGCATCCCCAACGGCTATATAAACACGCACTTAGCACACTTTCGGTCATTCGACAAGGTGATGCTGTGGTAGCCGGCGAGCAGAGGGGAACGAGGGGAGAGTAAGGAGAGGAGGGAGAAGGGAAAGCTTACGCAAGGTAGGGAGGTTCCGGCGCTTGCCGGGGGACCAATCTGGTTTATAAATTAAACATACCGTAATAGCGTATCATGCCCCATGAACACCGACCATCATGTGAAGATTGGAGAGATTAGCGGTCGAAAAGATTTCGGTATTGAATATGACATTGCGAATGAAATGAAGTGCATCCTCATCGCGCATCTAGATAGCAAATTACTGACTGCCCCGTCCTCAAGCTGCTCGTTTCATATCACGTCTTATCAGTATCACTCTCTGCCCCCCCCCTCCTCACATGCATACTTCCGTCTTACCCTCTACACAATATCTAACCAGGAAAGGTCTTTCAGGGCGTGACAAGCTTTTTGAAAACGGTCTTTTGCATGATATAGGGGCAGATGCGGGAACCACAGAACCATGTTCAATTTTTCCTGAACGGCCCTCTGAATACCAGAAAAGGGGTCCCTAGTTCGATTCCTCGTGGTGACAAATTTTTGCATTTCGAGTTGACGTTTCCAAAATTCGCGCAAAATGGAGTTAGCATGAATAATTAGTACCATATTCATGATTAGGACCGTCAGTAACCCTTACAAATAGACTTTGATTGAAAAAACTGGTGAAAAAGGTGTGACACCACAGTGGGGCTGCTTGATGTCACCTCTCACACCAATTTTTAAGTCAAAGTCTTTTTGTAGGAGTTACTGACGGCCCTAATCATGAATATGGTACTAATTATTCATGTTAGCTACTCCATTTTGCGCGAATTTTGGAACGCGGCAACTCGAAATGCAAAAATTTGTTCACCACGAGGAAACCGACTAGGTGACCTCCTTTTCTGGTATTCAGAAGGCCGTTCAGGAAAAATTGAACACGGTTCTGTGGTTCCTCCGCATATCTACCCCTATATCATGCAAAGACCGTTTCAAAAGCTTTGGCACGCCCTGAAAAAAACCCTTTTTGCGTTAAGAGACAGCGTCTCAGTTTCTGCTGGGTCGCGCACTAGTATTTCCCCGTTGGCACTCGCGTCTAGCACCTCTATCATAACCTTGTTAGCTTGTATCACCTCTTTTGTCCTCCACCAAATATGTCCCCGTCTCACCCTCCTATATCATATCAAAAAATCAGCTCCTAACGAGTGCTTGACGCGTGCTGTGAATTTCGTGACACACGCACACACACACACAAGCAGACAGACATAGCGTTTTATGTATAGTTGGGATCATTCTGAAATGGTACAAAAACTTCAATTCCTAAGTGTCCAAATCCTATGTCTTGCAGACATGACACCGGGCAAATCATCATTCCATAGCTACATTGTGTGTACAATCTGATATGTAATCCTGCTAAGCTTGAACCTGCTTCGTGCAGGAAGTCTGCTATCCCGGTGGAGAAAGTCTCGCTCAGCAGGTATGAATGAATGAGCTTTTGGGATCACCGTCCAAAGAGACGTTCAATAGATACCAGTTGGCGCCGCACGCATTGCGCGCGCAACACAGATTTGATGGTGCGACGAAAATTTTCAAATTTGGCTTGATACACCACGAATATCTGAATTCTCAGCTAAATTCTATCCGCTCCATCATCGACGGCTTTCAACCTCTTTTTCTTCGTCAACCATTATCCTCTTTTTCCCGGTCTCCGGACTGCTTCCGGACAATAAATCTCGTGGCAAACTCCGCCTACTTCGGTGCGTGCTCCGCCCACCAATAGCATTTGGCCCCCTTCCTTTCGCCGACCTCTACCCCTTTTTTCACCGGTCTCTGGGACCTCTTGGAAGCAGCTGATCTCTTTTCCCTCGCCAACCTCTAACCCCGTTTTCCCTATCTCTAGGACTTCTTGGAGCCGAGTTCTGAATTTTCGTCGCAAACTCCGCCCACTTTGGTCAAGCCCCGCTCACCGGTGATAGCTGGGCTCCACTCCTCCACCCACCTCCATCCACCTTTTTCCCTGCCTCCGGGACTTCTTGGAGCCGAATTACAATTTCGGCGCAAACTCCGCCCATATTAGCGCACGCTCCACCCAACCGTAGCAGTTAACTTCTCTTTCTTTGCTGACCTATATCCACTTTTTTCCCGTTCTCCAGGACTTCTTGGAACCAAGTTATGAATTTTCCTGGGTAACTCCGCCCACTTTGGCCATGCTCCGCCCACCAATGATATTTAACCTCCACTCCTCCACCCACCTCTATCCACCTTTTTCCCGGCCTCCGGGACTTCTTGGAGCCGAGTTATGAATTTTCGTCGCAAACTCCGCCCACTTTGGTCAAGCCCCGCCCACCGATGACAGCTGGCCTCCACTCCTCCACCCACCTCTATCCACCTTTTCCCCAGCCTCCGGGCTTCATGGAGCCGAGTTATGAATTTTCGTCGCAAACTCCGCCCACTTTGGTCAAGCCCCGCCCACCGATGAGCTACCTCCTCCTCCATACACCTCTATCCACCTTTTTCCGGCTCTTTAAGACTTCCCCGACCCGAATTATGAGGGCTTGTAGAAAATGCTGTACACTTCAGAGCGCGCCCCGCCCATTCTGGGCGGGCCTCCGCCCACGTCATGTATGCAGGAAACACCTTAGACATTGCTCCCTTACACCAAATTGTTTTCTGCTCTGTAGGCTTTCTCCCAACCGAGTTATGAAATTTTTCATAAAGCACTGCTTTTTTAGAGAACGCCCCGCCCACCGGGGGTGGGGTCTCCCTAATTCGATGTGACTTACCAATGCACACCTTACCCACTTTTTGGCCCAGTTTCGAGGTCGTTTTGTCACTGAAATCGAAATCTTGGTCTTCGGTACAATTCATTTCGACGCACGCCACGCCCTCTGTGGGCGGGGCTCCGCTTAGCTGATGTGTGTTTTGTATTACGTGAGACCTTGCCCACCCATCCCACACTTGACCCGGTCCCTCCAGGCGGATCCCGAGGAGCTAGGGAATTTCGTGACAGACATACAGAACGACACACGACACACGACAGACGACAGACGAAGCGCTTTATAGTAAGTAGGGATACTCACGCAGTAAGAAAAAAAAACTCAACTAGTAAATGATCCTTTCGAAATTTTCAACTTCACACCGTGAAATCGGCAGCATTTATGTGTTGATATACCTTACTGATTTAATGCTTGGTTGACACAGCGGGCGCCACATTTCGAATTAAGAATCTGCCTCTCTCTGCCGCGCGACAATTCTTTTGCACCACTCCAAATCTTTTCGCCTATGAATTTGCATAAGGTGACTCAAAATTCCGTAGGGAATTTTGAGATTTCTTCTTCAGGAGCAAGGTTTTCATGTTTGAGTCTCATATGTATTAAAATGAAAACAAACGCACCTTCCTCAAAACAGCTATATCTACAATAACATAAAGGAAAATTGAGATTATTCCCGATGATAATGGAGAAGTGACCCATGAAATCACTAAACGAATGTAACTGACCCTCAACATAATTAGGCTATATAAAGCACTAAATCAGGTTCTTAACACGTTGGCGACGATGTCGGTCAATGCTGACCGACAGGCAGTCTGTCACATGGGACGATGTCGGTCAATGGTGACCGACAGCTTGAAAGTAAGCAAACTTAGATGGAACCCGCGACTTTTCTATTTCAACGTTTACTTCAGTGTCCTAACTTACTACACTTGTCTGCGAATTATGATCTTTCTAATTCCTGGGAGTTTTATTCTGAATTAGTTATCAGTGGCAGAAACGCGCTGTCAATTGAATCACAACCACAAAGTTCCCACCGTCAGCAAACTGGAAATCTCACTAAAATTGTTCATATCGACCTTTACTAATTAGGTCACCGTCAGTAGAATGTCCATTTCTAGCCTTAGGTTCCCATGATGGTCAAGTAGGCTCAGTCTTACTCATAGGCAGGACAAAAGTACCTATCCAGTCCATCAACTGCCAAATATTTCACAAACAAGGTTTTTTGACCTTGAAATGACTCGTTTAAATCACTTATTCGATCATGAAGAACAAGATAACAGTCAAACAAAAGCTCATTCCGTCAGGTACGCAAAGTTTTTTGCGTCATTCTTGAGTGAAAAATTCGTAGAAGATTTCAGATGTGATCAGGATACCAGTACCATCTAAAGGAAAGCTCATATTAATAATAAAAATGAAGAATGCGTGAAATTGCGCCTTCAGAACCTATTCTAACCTGAGGTTTGAAAATGCCAGGCGATGTCACTGAAATTTCACCCAGCATTCAGTAGTAACAACTTTTCCTTGTTTCTAAACGTGTCTGGAGTACTCTAGTCAAAGGCATTTTGTGCATTTCGAGATTTTACAGAGCTACAAAATAAGTTTTGCCCTGTTGTTACCGGCGCTTTGCATGCAAAAAACGCCTCGTCCCATGCGCGCGACAAGGAAAAAAATCGCTCGTCGTCAACGTGTTAAATGCAAGCTTTGAATAATACAAAGCTCATCATGAATCTGTGAACAGCCTCGTAGCGCACGTAGTATTGTCAGTAAGTACCGTGTTGTACAATTCTGGAGCAGTTTATCTCGTCACTCTTTTGTCGGAGGACAGGGACGATAGTACTTGATCTCCGGGCATCCGGCATCCTTTCATCCGCAGTTGCGTTGTTCAGGGAGCTGGTAAGCTAACTTACCAGCTTCCTAAACAACGCGTTCTCTCCGAGCGTCTTCCATGCCTCAATTGGCACCCCATCTGGACCAACCGCCTTTCCAACCTTCATCTTTCCTTAGTTCTCGACGAACCTCATCCTCTGTCCATAGTGAGATGGGGCCAGCCGTGGCCTCTGCTTGCGAGCTGTCTTTGTGGGGGAACTCCTCGTTCAGAAGTGCTCTGTAGTACTCTTCCCACCTCCACTTCGGCTGGCTTCCTCAGGATGGCGCCGTTGCTGCTCTTCACGCTCTTCACCACCCTGATATCTTGAGTAGCCCGATGCCGGGCTTTAGCCAGCCTGAAGACGAACTTCTCTGCGTTTCTGCTTTCCAACTTCTCGTACAAGGCGTCCATTTCCGTGTTCTTCGCCTTGGCGACGGCAGCCTTAGCGAGCCTCTTGCAACTCCTGTAGGCAGCGAGGTCTTCGGGGCTCCGGGTCTTCTGCCAGCGCTTGTATGCTTCCTTCTTCTGCTTCACGACTCGCTGGACTCGTTGTCTTGTCTATACCGATTCTACCTCGCGTCTCGCCCAATACCTCCTTGGCACATCGCAGGATGGTCTCAGCCTGCGTTGCCCAAGTCCGCTGTATTGGCCCGTTAGGATCTGGGAGACCAACTTCCATTATCCTTTCGTTTGAGGTCGCCTTCTCCGCTTGGTGCAACTTCCACCACCGGATTCTCCTCTCGGTTCTTACCCTTGTCTTCTTGGGAGGTCTATGGCAATGTCTGCCAGGAGGGGCCTGTGCTGGGGAGCCAGTTCTTCGCCAGGAGTACCTTGATATCCTTCACAGTTTTGAGGGATGATCTTCTTACCAGCACATGGTCGATTTCCGTCTGTCTCCCTCCACTGCTGTAGGTTACCTTCTGAGTCTCCCTTTTCGCGAAGAACGTGCTGCAGACTGCCAGATCGTGGGCTGTAGCCAGGTCCAGAACCCTCTCTCCCTCAGCGTTCCTCACTCCTATCCCTCTACCTCCGTGCACCCTTTCCAGGCCTCTTCTGTCACTGCCGACGTGACCATTCAGATCACCTGCTATGGTCAGGTAATCGCCTTCCGGAATCGATCTGATGGCATCGTCAAGGCTCAGATAGAACTCGTCCTTCTCACTCTCACCGGCTTGCGGTGCGTACACAGAGAGTATGGTCCAGTACCCCTCCTTCGTGTCTATCCTCACAGCCATGATCCGATCGCTGATCCTGTTCACAGCGGAGACATAGTCCTTGAGCGACTCCGCTACCGCTATGGCCACGCCGTTCCGCTTGGTGTCTTCTCCATTGTAGTAGAGCTTGACACCTTCCCCGATTTCCCTGACC